>OZ020569.1:30790818-30858318 GCA_963971475.1 Chrysops caecutiens
ACACCGGATCGATACTGGAGACGCAACACCCATCAAGCTGCCGCCGCGAAGACTACCGTACGCCCGTCGAGAGGAGGCCGAAAAACTATTACGAGAGATGTTAGAGCACGGCGTTGTTACACCTTCCGAAAGCCCTTGGTGCTCACCAGTCGTCCTAGTGAGAAAGAAGACCGGCAAATTAAGATTCTGTGTGGACTATCGACAACTAAACGAGGTCACAAAAAAGGACTCCTACCCCCTTCCACGTATTGACCTGATCTTGGAAGCGTTAGGCGATTCTGAATGGTTTGCCACTCTCGATCTACAATCCGGCTATTGGCAGGTGGAGCTGGAAGAAACTGCGCGGGAGAAGACAGCATTCAGTTTCGGACGGGGGCTTTATGAGTTCAAAGTGATGCCGTTTGGTCTATGCAATGCACCAGCAACGTTTCAACGGCTGATGGAACGAATCCTACACGACATCCCCTATGAAGTCTGCTTGGTTTACTTGGACGACGTTCTGGTGCACGCGAAGACGTTTGAAGAACTTCTAAGCCGACTTACGTTGGTTTTCGAAAGACTGCGCACAGCCGGTCTTAAACTGTCCCCAGCGAAGTGTGAGTTGTGCCAGAAATCCGTCAAGTACCTTGGACACGTTATATCCCCAGCGGGCATAGAACCAGACCCGACCAGAGTCTCGGCAGTAAGCGAATGGCCAACACCACTGAATCAACGCGACGTCCGGGCATTCATTGGTCTATGTGGGTACTATCGACGCTTTATTTGTGACTTCTCTCGAATCGCCCGACCTCTCCATCAACTCACGGAGAAGGGCAGGAAGTTCCTATGGACTGAAGACTGCGATGATGCCTTCCAAAAACTAAAAAGTCAGCTGGTAGCTGCCCCAATCTTGTGTCAACCACGTTTGGACCTGCCATTCCTTGTAGATACCGATGCCAGCCAACATGCGATGGGAGCAGTGCTCTCTCAGAACTCTGAAGACGGAGAACGTGTTATCGAATACTACAGCAAAACGTTCAGTAAAGCGGAACGGAACTATTGCGTCACCCGGAGGGAGCTTCTGGCTGTAGTTAAGGCAGTCAAACACTTTCAACCATACCTGTTAGGCAGACATTTCGTGCTACGCACCGACCACGCCTCCCTAAAGTGGTTAATGAATTTTCGGGAGCCAGAAGGCCAGGTAGCCAGGTGGATACAGCGACTCCAGGAATACGATTTTGATGTCACTCACCGTCCCGGCGCGAAACATGTTAACGCGGACGCGCTCTCACGAAGGCCTTGCAGCTCTTCGGAATGCCGCTACTGTGGTCGACTAGAAGAACAAGACGCTATCCGCGTACGTCTCGTGGGCATTGAAGAGAGTTTCTCAGTTGAACAACAGACGGATCCTGTTTTGGGAGTAATCTACCAATGGCTTGCACAAAACGACCGACCGGACCGCGAAGCTGTTTGTGGAATGGCTCCCCCTCTCAAAGCCTACTGGAGTATGTGGTCCACTTTGTTTCTCTGCAGCGGCAAGGTGTGCCGACATGTATCCCAGACGCTAGACGACCATCACCAATTGTTGGTGCCACGAGGGCGTGTTAAGGATGTCATCGAGCTGGCCCACAACAGTCCTACCGGTGGCCACTTTGGGGTGCTAAAAACACTACAAAAGGTGAAGCAGCAATTTTACTGGGTCGATTGTACTCGCGACGTCGAGAACTACTGCCAATGCTGTACTACGTGCCAGGCACGGAATGGACCAAGGAGGAAGCAACGATCGCGACTCCAAACGCACGACGTAGGAGCACCATTCGAACGGGTCGCCATCGACGTATTGGGCCCATTACCAACTACGGAGAGAAGTAATCGATACATCTTGGTGCTGATGGATTACTTCACTAAATGGCCGGAAGCTGTAGCGATTCCCAATCAGACAGCAGAGACAGTAGCAGAAGCACTCGTTCAAGAGGTCTTTACTCGATTCGGAGCACCCCTCCAACTACATTCCGACCAGGGTAGAAATTTTGAGTCGTCCGTCTTCCTCGAAGTGATGCGTCTCTTTGGCATTGACAAGACACGTACGACTCCGCTACACCCCCAGTCTGACGGCATGGTAGAGCGTTTCAACCGGACCATCCTCAACTATCTATCGAAATTCGTGGATGAACACCAGACGAATTGGGATATATGTCTACCCTTACTTCTGATGTCCTATCGGACAGCAGTGCACGAGTCCACGAAACAAACCCCAGCAATGCTTCTCTTCGGCAGGGAGTTGAGGATGCCGACTGGATTGTCTTACGGCTACCCCCCAAGAACCCAGTTCTCCACAAGCCAGTACTTAAGAGAATTCACCGACCGCCTGCAAACCATCCATGATCATAATCGCCTCGCACTCCGGGCGTCAAGCCGCAGAAGGAAAGACCGCTACGATTTAAAGGCAAATACATCGACGCTACCGATGGGAAGCGTGGTCTGGCTGTACACCCCCAAGAGGAAGAAAGGAAGGTGTCCCAAATTACAACGGGACTGGGACGGCCCATATGAAGTCTTGGAAAAGCTAGGAGACGTGATCTACCAGATAAAGAAACGCAACGGGACGAAAATCATCACCGTCCACCGAGACCGGCTTATGCCGTATGTGTCCGAAGAAGACGAGCAGTAAAACAACAGCCTAACCACCAATTTGAAACGGGTCAGTCGGAACTTTGACCTTTAAAAGACGGGGGCAGTGTAACGCGACATTGCCATGCACGAGCTATGAGAACGGACACAACACGCCATCTCGTAGATCCCGCGCGAAAAGGGCAAACTCGTGTATGGCAACACGGCTGTTTGGCGAAAAAGAAAACCTAGTAACGACCGTTAGTTACTAGGTGGACTAGTTTTTTTTAGAGACAGCTGTCAAAGAGAGTAGTGGTACGAAAACGAAAGAAAAACACGCGGAAAATTGGAGATACTACAATAAAGTGAGTGGAAATTCAACGCAAACGAAGGTCATCAGCCCCATCAGATTCCGGTGCCAGAAAGGAGTTTTGCTACCGCTCGGCAAACACAACACGCAAAAAAATCATTTGTTACATTATTATTATTATTATTATTATTATTATTATTATTATTATTATTATTATTATTATTATTATTATTATTATTATTATTATTATTATTATTATTATTATTATTATTATTATTATTATTATTATTATTATTATTATTATTATTATTATTATTATTATTATTATTATTATTATTATTATTATTATTATTATTATTATTATTATTATTATTATTATTATTATTATTATTATTATTATTATTATTATTATTATTATTATTATTATTATTATTATTATTATTATTATTATTATTATTATTATTATTATTATTATTATTATTATTATTATTATTATTATTATTATTATTATTATTATTATTATTATTATTATTATTATTATTATTATTATTATTATTATTATTATTATTATTATTATTATTATTATTATTATTATTATTATTATTATTATTATTATTATTATTATTATTATTATTATTATTATTATTATTATTATTATTATTATTATTATTATTATTATTATTATTATTATTATTATTATTATTATTATTATTATTATTATTATTATTATTATTATTATTATTATTATTATTATTATTATTATTATTATTATTATTATTATTATTATTATTATTATTATTATTATTATTATTATTATTATTATTATTATTATTATTATTATTATTATTATTATTATTATTATTATTATTATTATTATTATTATTATTATTATTATTATTATTATTATTATTATTATTATTATTATTATTATTATTATTATTATTATTATTATTATTATTATTATTATTATTATTATTATTATTATTATTATTATTATTATTATTATTATTATTATTATTATTATTATTATTATTATTATTATTATTATTATTATTATTATTATTATTATTATTATTATTATTATTATTATTATTATTATTATTATTATTATTATTATTATTATTATTATTATTATTATTATTATTATTATTATTATTATTATTATTATTATTATTATTATTATTATTATTATTATTATTATTATTATTATTATTATTATTATTATTATTATTATTATTATTATTATTATTATTATTATTATTATTATTATTATTATTATTATTATTATTATTATTATTATTATTATTATTATTATTATTATTATTATTATTATTATTATTATTATTATTATTATTATTATTATTATTATTATTATTATTATTATTATTATTATTATTATTATTATTATTATTATTATTATTATTATTATTATTATTATTATTATTATTATTATTATTATTATTATTATTATTATTATTATTATTATTATTATTATTATTATTATTATTATTATTATTATTATTATTATTATTATTATTATTATTATTATTATTATTATTATTATTATTATTATTATTATTATTATTATTATTATTATTATTATTATTATTATTATTATTATTATTATTATTATTATTATTATTATTATTATTATTATTATTATTATTATTATTATTATTATTATTATTATTATTATTATTATTATTATTATTATTATTATTATTATTATTATTATTATTATTATTATTATTATTATTATTATTATTATTATTATTATTATTATTATTATTATTATTATTATTATTATTATTATTATTATTATTATTATTATTATTATTATTATTATTATTATTATTATTATTATTATTATTATTATTATTATTATTATTATTATTATTATTATTATTATTATTATTATTATTATTATTATTATTATTATTATTATTATTATTATTATTATTATTATTATTATTATTATTATTATTATTATTATTATTATTATTATTATTATTATTATTATTATTATTATTATTATTATTATTATTATTATTATTATTATTATTATTATTATTATTATTATTATTATTATTATTATTATTATTATTATTATTATTATTATTATTATTATTATTATTATTATTATTATTATTATTATTATTATTATTATTATTATTATTATTATTATTATTATTATTATTATTATTATTATTATTATTATTATTATTATTATTATTATTATTATTATTATTATTATTATTATTATTATTATTATTATTATTATTATTATTATTATTATTATTATTATTATTATTATTATTATTATTATTATTATTATTATTATTATTATTATTATTATTATTATTATTATTATTATTATTATTATTATTATTATTATTATTATTATTATTATTATTATTATTATTATTATTATTATTATTATTATTATTATTATTATTATTATTATTATTATTATTATTATTATTATTATTATTATTATTATTATTATTATTATTATTATTATTATTATTATTATTATTATTATTATTATTATTATTATTATTATTATTATTATTATTATTATTATTATTATTATTATTATTATTATTATTATTATTATTATTATTATTATTATTATTATTATTATTATTATTATTATTATTATTATTATTATTATTATTATTATTATTATTATTATTATTATTATTATTATTATTATTATTATTATTATTATTATTATTATTATTATTATTATTATTATTATTATTATTATTATTATTATTATTATTATTATTATTATTATTATTATTATTATTATTATTATTATTATTATTATTATTATTATTATTATTATTATTATTATTATTATTATTATTATTATTATTATTATTATTATTATTATTATTATTATTATTATTATTATTATTATTATTATTATTATTATTATTATTATTATTATTATTATTATTATTATTATTATTATTATTATTATTATTATTATTATTATTATTATTATTATTATTATTATTATTATTATTATTATTATTATTATTATTATTATTATTATTATTATTATTATTATTATTATTATTATTATTATTATTATTATTATTATTATTATTATTATTATTATTATTATTATTATTATTATTATTATTATTATTATTATTATTATTATTATTATTATTATTATTATTATTATTATTATTATTATTATTATTATTATTATTATTATTATTATTATTATTATTATTATTATTATTATTATTATTATTATTATTATTATTATTATTATTATTATTATTATTATTATTATTATTATTATTATTATTATTATTATTATTATTATTATTATTATTATTATTATTATTATTATTATTATTATTATTATTATTATTATTATTATTATTATTATTATTATTATTATTATTATTATTATTATTATTATTATTATTATTATTATTATTATTATTATTATTATTATTATTATTATTATTATTATTATTATTATTATTATTATTATTATTATTATTATTATTATTATTATTATTATTATTATTATTATTATTATTATTATTATTATTATTATTATTATTATTATTATTATTATTATTATTATTATTATTATTATTATTATTATTATTATTATTATTATTATTATTATTATTATTATTATTATTATTATTATTATTATTATTATTATTATTATTATTATTATTATTATTATTATTATTATTATTATTATTATTATTATTATTATTATTATTATTATTATTATTATTATTATTATTATTATTATTATTATTATTATTATTATTATTATTATTATTATTATTATTATTATTATTATTATTATTATTATTATTATTATTATTATTATTATTATTATTATTATTATTATTATTATTATTATTATTATTATTATTATTATTATTATTATTATTATTATTATTATTATTATTATTATTATTATTATTATTATTATTATTATTATTATTATTATTATTATTATTATTATTATTATTATTATTATTATTATTATTATTATTATTATTATTATTATTATTATTATTATTATTATTATTATTATTATTATTATTATTATTATTATTATTATTATTATTATTATTATTATTATTATTATTATTATTATTATTATTATTATTATTATTATTATTATTATTATTATTATTATTATTATTATTATTATTATTATTATTATTATTATTATTATTATTATTATTATTATTATTATTATTATTATTATTATTATTATTATTATTATTATTATTATTATTATTATTATTATTATTATTATTATTATTATTATTATTATTATTATTATTATTATTATTATTATTATTATTATTATTATTATTATTATTATTATTATTATTATTATTATTATTATTATTATTATTATTATTATTATTATTATTATTATTATTATTATTATTATTATTATTATTATTATTATTATTATTATTATTATTATTATTATTATTATTATTATTATTATTATTATTATTATTATTATTATTATTATTATTATTATTATTATTATTATTATTATTATTATTATTATTATTATTATTATTATTATTATTATTATTATTATTATTATTATTATTATTATTATTATTATTATTATTATTATTATTATTATTATTATTATTATTATTATTATTATTATTATTATTATTATTATTATTATTATTATTATTATTATTATTATTATTATTATTATTATTATTATTATTATTATTATTATTATTATTATTATTATTATTATTATTATTATTATTATTATTATTATTATTATTATTATTATTATTATTATTATTATTATTATTATTATTATTATTATTATTATTATTATTATTATTATTATTATTATTATTATTATTATTATTATTATTATTATTATTATTATTATTATTATTATTATTATTATTATTATTATTATTATTATTATTATTATTATTATTATTATTATTATTATTATTATTATTATTATTATTATTATTATTATTATTATTATTATTATTATTATTATTATTATTATTATTATTATTATTATTATTATTATTATTATTATTATTATTATTATTATTATTATTATTATTATTATTATTATTATTATTATTATTATTATTATTATTATTATTATTATTATTATTATTATTATTATTATTATTATTATTATTATTATTATTATTATTATTATTATTATTATTATTATTATTATTATTATTATTATTATTATTATTATTATTATTATTATTATTATTATTATTATTATTATTATTATTATTATTATTATTATTATTATTATTATTATTATTATTATTATTATTATTATTATTATTATTATTATTATTATTATTATTATTATTATTATTATTATTATTATTATTATTATTATTATTATTATTATTATTATTATTATTATTATTATTATTATTATTATTATTATTATTATTATTATTATTATTATTATTATTATTATTATTATTATTATTATTATTATTATTATTATTATTATTATTATTATTATTATTATTATTATTATTATTATTATTATTATTATTATTATTATTATTATTATTATTATTATTATTATTATTATTATTATTATTATTATTATTATTATTATTATTATTATTATTATTATTATTATTATTATTATTATTATTATTATTATTATTATTATTATTATTATTATTATTATTATTATTATTATTATTATTATTATTATTATTATTATTATTATTATTATTATTATTATTATTATTATTATTATTATTATTATTATTATTATTATTATTATTATTATTATTATTATTATTATTATTATTATTATTATTATTATTATTATTATTATTATTATTATTATTATTATTATTATTATTATTATTATTATTATTATTATTATTATTATTATTATTATTATTATTATTATTATTATTATTATTATTATTATTATTATTATTATTATTATTATTATTATTATTATTATTATTATTATTATTATTATTATTATTATTATTATTATTATTATTATTATTATTATTATTATTATTATTATTATTATTATTATTATTATTATTATTATTATTATTATTATTATTATTATTATTATTATTATTATTATTATTATTATTATTATTATTATTATTATTATTATTATTATTATTATTATTATTATTATTATTATTATTATTATTATTATTATTATTATTATTATTATTATTATTATTATTATTATTATTATTATTATTATTATTATTATTATTATTATTATTATTATTATTATTATTATTATTATTATTATTATTATTATTATTATTATTATTATTATTATTATTATTATTATTATTATTATTATTATTATTATTATTATTATTATTATTATTATTATTATTATTATTATTATTATTATTATTATTATTATTATTATTATTATTATTATTATTATTATTATTATTATTATTATTATTATTATTATTATTATTATTATTATTATTATTATTATTATTATTATTATTATTATTATTATTATTATTATTATTATTATTATTATTATTATTATTATTATTATTATTATTATTATTATTATTATTATTATTATTATTATTATTATTATTATTATTATTATTATTATTATTATTATTATTATTATTATTATTATTATTATTATTATTATTATTATTATTATTATTATTATTATTATTATTATTATTATTATTATTATTATTATTATTATTATTATTATTATTATTATTATTATTATTATTATTATTATTATTATTATTATTATTATTATTATTATTATTATTATTATTATTATTATTATTATTATTATTATTATTATTATTATTATTATTATTATTATTATTATTATTATTATTATTATTATTATTATTATTATTATTATTATTATTATTATTATTATTATTATTATTATTATTATTATTATTATTATTATTATTATTATTATTATTATTATTATTATTATTATTATTATTATTATTATTATTATTATTATTATTATTATTATTATTATTATTATTATTATTATTATTATTATTATTATTATTATTATTATTATTATTATTATTATTATTATTATTATTATTATTATTATTATTATTATTATTATTATTATTATTATTATTATTATTATTATTATTATTATTATTATTATTATTATTATTATTATTATTATTATTATTATTATTATTATTATTATTATTATTATTATTATTATTATTATTATTATTATTATTATTATTATTATTATTATTATTATTATTATTATTATTATTATTATTATTATTATTATTATTATTATTATTATTATTATTATTATTATTATTATTATTATTATTATTATTATTATTATTATTATTATTATTATTATTATTATTATTATTATTATTATTATTATTATTATTATTATTATTATTATTATTATTATTATTATTATTATTATTATTATTATTATTATTATTATTATTATTATTATTATTATTATTATTATTATTATTATTATTATTATTATTATTATTATTATTATTATTATTATTATTATTATTATTATTATTATTATTATTATTATTATTATTATTATTATTATTATTATTATTATTATTATTATTATTATTATTATTATTATTATTATTATTATTATTATTATTATTATTATTATTATTATTATTATTATTATTATTATTATTATTATTATTATTATTATTATTATTATTATTATTATTATTATTATTATTATTATTATTATTATTATTATTATTATTATTATTATTATTATTATTATTATTATTATTATTATTATTATTATTATTATTATTATTATTATTATTATTATTATTATTATTATTATTATTATTATTATTATTATTATTATTATTATTATTATTATTATTATTATTATTATTATTATTATTATTATTATTATTATTATTATTATTATTATTATTATTATTATTATTATTATTATTATTATTATTATTATTATTATTATTATTATTATTATTATTATTATTATTATTATTATTATTATTATTATTATTATTATTATTATTATTATTATTATGTCGCCGCCCTCTTGCTTGTGTTTGGTGTTTCGACTTCCGAGTGCCCATTTCGTAATGAGACCAAAAAGGCTGCCATACGAAATGGGCACTCGGAAGTCGAAACACCAAACACAAGCAAGAGGGCGGCGACAAGCCCAATTAACCAGGATGCGGAAAAAAGAGCACGCGAAAGGGGACCCGAACCCGAGAAAGAGGAGTGGCAAGTTTCTGGAAAAAGACGCAGACCCACCAACGATAAACCCAAGGCACGAAACGGGACGAGTTCGGTATCCGATGCTGGGCTGGTGGGGGCCCCAAAAGCAGCAGAAAAGAAGAAAAGAGCAAAAGGACGTGACACAAAATACAAGTCAGACGCGGTACTGATTGAACCAACTGAAGGTCTCAGTTACTCAGAGGTCCTGAAAAATCTTCGTACCAGTTTCCAGCCAGACGAGGCTACAAAAGTAAGAGGTGTTCGAAAGACGCGCACTGGTGCACTCTTGCTCGAACTCGAAAAAGGCGGACGAATAACTCGGGAGCTCTGTGACAAGATCAAGGCAGCAGTGCAAACAAATACAGGGGTCACTTGGCTTACACCAAAAGCAACAGTGGAAATTAGAGATCTTGACTCTCTAACAACTAAAGAAGAAGTTGAAAGCGCGGTCAACAAATTACTGCCCCCGAACACAGAAATAAGGGTTGCAATAACCACTCCAAATTCGAGGGAGCAAGTGAAAGCCTATGTTACTATACCAAAAGATTACGAAGGCACCCTAATAGCAGCTGGGAAAATCAAAATAGGGTGGGTGAGAGCCAGAATTAGCATCAGTGAGAGGCTAAAGAGGTGCTTTCGGTGTTTTGGGTATAACCATACGCGGAGAGACTGCAAGGGACCAGACAGAAGTGAAATGAAATTATGTATAAGATGCGGAGAACCGGGCCACAAAATGAAAGAGTGCACGAAAACTCCAAAGTGTTGCCTGTGCACTGAAGCTGGTCATAGTCCCGTAGACCATATACCAGGTTCCGCCAAGTGCAAACTGCGAGAAAAAACAAAACAATGAGAGTACTCCAGGCGAATATGCATAGGAGTAAAACGGCTGACTTGCTTCTGGAGCAGTTGGTACTAGAAAAAAAGGTCGATGCGGTCATCTTGTGCGAATTTTACAGACCACGCTCTCAGGGCACCTGGGTGGAAGATGAGAGTGGCACAGCTGCCATCTGGCTTCCGAAGGAAAATTACATTGCTTTGGCCGACAGGGGCATAGGGAAAAGCTACGTTTACATTCGGACTAAAGGACTGACACTTATGAGCTGCTACCTTACACCAAGCGATCGGATTGGAGATTTCGATGACAAGCTGAGCCGTATCGAGGACAAGGCAAGAGAACTGGGCCAGCACGTCATCGTTTCGGGCGATTTTAACGCGAAGGCCGTAGAATGGGGTACAGAAACTACAAACTCCAGAGGAAGGAAAATCCTGGATATGGCCGCCAGGTTGGATCTAAACGTCGTCAATACGGGCGGCTCTGGAACATTTAGGAGACCAGGATGTAAAAACACTGTACCAGACATAACCTTATCATCAGCGCAGCTAACTCGAAAAATCGTACAATGGACGGTTCTTGAAGATTATACGGGAAGCGACCACCAATACATCTTCTATCGGGTCGAAGAAGGAAACGCTCCACCACGGACTACAAAAACCACCACTAGAAAATGGAACGTGGCGAAAATAAGACCGGAGATATTTCTCTCCAAGTTGGATGAGATGCAACATCACAACGCCCATAACGTCGATGCCAGAACACAGGTGACTGCTGTGATGAATAGCATAACTCGAGCTTGTAATACCTCTATGCCAAAGCTTCGGAAACATAGTACCAGAAAAGCCGTTTACTGGTGGACAGATGAGATTATGCAGCTCAGGCAATCCTGTCTCAGCAGCCGTCGGAAATATACAAGAGCCAGACGCTCGAACGCAGCCACGGCAGAAGCAGAAACTTATAAAATTGCCAAAAAAGAGTTAAAAGCTGCCATCGCGAAGCGAAAGAGGGAAAAGTGGGAAGAACTTCGCGAAGAGTTAAACACCAACCCATGGGGCCTTGGGTACAAGATCGTCATGCGTAAACTCGGATCAAGAATACCACCTCCAGACCTTGCAAGTGAAACGGTCACCAACATCGTGAACACCCTGTTTCCTTCGCATGAGAGCCGTGGACAGGATGCGGTGTATAACTGTTTAGAACCCCCACCACCTTTCACCACTGATGAACTGAAAGCAGCTGCCAGCACTTTAAAAAACAACAAAGCCCCTGGACCAGACGGAATCCCAGCCGAAGTGTTAAAAATAGTGGCCAACAAGCGTCCGCAGGTGTTACTACAGATATACAACGCATGTCTCGGCGAAGGAATTTTCCCGGAAGTGTGGAAGAAGCAAAAGCTCGTGCTCATAAGCAAGCGTAAAGGTTGCCCGCTAGATCCATCGTCCTATCGCCCGCTGTGTATGTTGGACACAACTGGAAAGCTGATGGAAAAATTATTGAAACCTCGTCTTACTGCAGCTTTGAATGCAGCTGGAGGGCTGTCGGAGAGACAGTACGGTTTTAGGCAAGGAAAATCAACCATCGGAGCCATTCAGGACGTTATCACTAGTTTCCAAAAAGCACAGATTGGGAACAATTTCTCAAGAAAAATAGTACTGCTGGTGACATTAGATGTTAAAAACGCATTTAATAGTCTCCGATGGGAGGATGCACTTAATGCCCTGGAAGCTTTCAACGTGCCTGTTTATTTAAAGAAAATTTTGCAGAGCTACTTAAGAGACCGGAAACTAGTGTACGATACACGGGATGGAGAAAAGGTTAAAAACCTTACAGCAGGAGCTGCACAGGGTTCAATTCTTGGACCAGACCTATGGAACGTGAACTACAACGCACTCCTTAAAATAGAAATGCCTGAGGACGCACACTTGGTCGGCTACGCGGACGACATAGCTGCAGTAATTGCGGCTAGAAACACCGAGGCATTACAGAGGAAACTAAACCAAGTAATGAGACGGACACAAGAGTGGTTAGAAACACGCAGCCTTAAACTCGCTCTGGAGAAGACAGAGCTGATTCTGCTCACACGGAAACACATAAGCTTGGAAATCCCGATGCTGGTGGGGGATAAAAGCCTCGACACAAGACCAGCGATACGCTACCTCGGAGTGAAACTGGACTCAAAGTTATCCTTTTGGGCTCAGATAAATTACGCAGCAGCAAAGGCTGGAAAAGTCACTGGACTCCTAAGTAAATTAATGGCGAACATTGGAGGCCCCACGCAGAACAAACGGAAGCTGATAATGGATACGACCAACTCCATTCTTTTATATGGCTGCGAAGTATGGGCGGACGCGTTAAAAGCTGAATATAGAAGGAAAGTACTACTGTCAGTTCAACGAACTGCGGCACTGAGAGTTGCGCATGCCTATCGAACGGTATCAGAATCGGCAGTCTTTGTCATTAGCGGAACCATCCCTATCTACTTTCTAGCTGAAGAGCGGAAAAAATCCTGGGAACAAAAAGAATCTAATAATATAAGTACAGATAAAGTGGAAATGCGACGTGAAACACTGCGGAAGTGGCAACATACGTGGGACACCGACACCACCGGAAGATGGACCTATCGGCTAATAAAGGATCTAAACGCTTGGTTAAGCCGCGACTTTGGAGAAGTAAATTACTATGTCACCCAGTTTCTGTCAGGACATGGTTATTTCCAAAAATACCTACATCAAATAGGGAAAGCGGAAACCCCAAACTGCATTTATGGAGACGCGACAATCGATGACGCAGAACACACAGTATTCAACTGCTTGAAGTGGTGCAATGAAAGAACCTCGCTAGAAACACTTATAGGGAACATTAATGCGGATAATCTCATACCAATCATGCTCAAAAGTGAGGAAAACTGGAACGCAATCACCAGATTCGCTGAAAATATCTTGAGGAAAAAGAAACAAGACCTGGACGCAGGTCAATAGAAGAAATGTCATGACGACAATAAGCAGACCCTGGCCTGATGCAATGCCACCGTAGTTCCGGGTCAGAATCGGTCTGAAAGAAACCAAGGGGAATGTTTTTAGTCCGTGCAAGTCGGACATACCACAATTTGGGACGCCTGGTTGTGACGATGCGTAGGCATTTTTAACCCCAAGAAAAAAAAAAAAAAAAAAAAAAAAAAAAAAATTATTATTATTATTATTATTATTATTATTATTATTATTATTATTATTATTATTATTATTATTATTATTATTATTATTATTATTATTATTATTATTATTATTATTATTATTATTATTATTATTATTATTATTATTATTATTATTATTATTATTATTATTATTATTATTATTATTATTATTATTATTATTATTATTATTATTATTATTATTATTATTATTATTATTATTATTATTATTATTATTATTATTATTATTATTATTATTATTATTATTATTATTATTATTATTATTATTATTATTATTATTATTATTATTATTATTATTATTATTATTATTATTATTATTATTATTATTATTATTATTATTATTATTATTATTATTATTATTATTATTATTATTATTATTATTATTATTATTATTATTATTATTATTATTATTATTATTATTATTATTATTATTATTATTATTATTATTATTATTATTATTATTATTATTATTATTATTATTATTATTATTATTATTATTATTATTATTATTATTATTATTATTATTATTATTATTATTATTATTATTATTATTATTATTATTATTATTATTATTATTATTATTATTATTATTATTATTATTATTATTATTATTATTATTATTATTATTATTATTATTATTATTATTATTATTATTATTATTATTATTATTATTATTATTATTATTATTATTATTATTATTATTATTATTATTATTATTATTATTATTATTATTATTATTATTATTATTATTATTATTATTATTATTATTATTATTATTATTATTATTATTATTATTATTATTATTATTATTATTATTATTATTATTATTATTATTATTATTATTATTATTATTATTATTATTATTATTATTATTATTATTATTATTATTATTATTATTATTATTATTATTATTATTATTATTATTATTATTATTATTATTATTATTATTATTATTATTATTATTATTATTATTATTATTATTATTATTATTATTATTATTATTATTATTATTATTATTATTATTATTATTATTATTATTATTATTATTATTATTATTATTATTATTATTATTATTATTATTATTATTATTATTATTATTATTATTATTATTATTATTATTATTATTATTATTATTATTATTATTATTATTATTATTATTATTATTATTATTATTATTATTATTATTATTATTATTATTATTATTATTATTATTATTATTATTATTATTATTATTATTATTATTATTATTATTATTATTATTATTATTATTATTATTATTATTATTATTATTATTATTATTATTATTATTATTATTATTATTATTATTATTATTATTATTATTATTATTATTATTATTATTATTATTATTATTATTATTATTATTATTATTATTATTATTATTATTATTATTATTATTATTATTATTATTATTATTATTATTATTATTATTATTATTATTATTATTATTATTATTATTATTATTATTATTATTATTATTATTATTATTATTATTATTATTATTATTATTATTATTATTATTATTATTATTATTATTATTATTATTATTATTATTATTATTATTATTATTATTATTATTATTATTATTATTATTATTATTATTATTATTATTATTATTATTATTATTATTATTATTATTATTATTATTATTATTATTATTATTATTATTATTATTATTATTATTATTATTATTATTATTATTATTATTATTATTATTATTATTATTATTATTATTATTATTATTATTATTATTATTATTATTATTATTATTATTATTATTATTATTATTATTATTATTATTATTATTATTATTATTATTATTATTATTATTATTATTATTATTATTATTATTATTATTATTATTATTATTATTATTATTATTATTATTATTATTATTATTATTATTATTATTATTATTATTATTATTATTATTATTATTATTATTATTATTATTATTATTATTATTATTATTATTATTATTATTATTATTATTATTATTATTATTATTATTATTATTATTATTATTATTATTATTATTATTATTATTATTATTATTATTATTATTATTATTATTATTATTATTATTATTATTATTATTATTATTATTATTATTATTATTATTATTATTATTATTATTATTATTATTATTATTATTATTATTATTATTATTATTATTATTATTATTATTATTATTATTATTATTATTATTATTATTATTATTATTATTATTATTATTATTATTATTATTATTATTATTATTATTATTATTATTATTATTATTATTATTATTATTATTATTATTATTATTATTATTATTATTATTATTATTATTATTATTATTATTATTATTATTATTATTATTATTATTATTATTATTATTATTATTATTATTATTATTATTATTATTATTATTATTATTATTATTATTATTATTATTATTATTATTATTATTATTATTATTATTATTATTATTATTATTATTATTATTATTATTATTATTATTATTATTATTATTATTATTATTATTATTATTATTATTATTATTATTATTATTATTATTATTATTATTATTATTATTATTATTATTATTATTATTATTATTATTATTATTATTATTATTATTATTATTATTATTATTATTATTATTATTATTATTATTATTATTATTATTATTATTATTATTATTATTATTATTATTATTATTATTATTATTATTATTATTATTATTATTATTATTATTATTATTATTATTATTATTATTATTATTATTATTATTATTATTATTATTATTATTATTATTATTATTATTATTATTATTATTATTATTATTATTATTATTATTATTATTATTATTATTATTATTATTATTATTATTATTATTATTATTATTATTATTATTATTATTATTATTATTATTATTATTATTATTATTATTATTATTATTATTATTATTATTATTATTATTATTATTATTATTATTATTATTATTATTATTATTATTATTATTATTATTATTATTATTATTATTATTATTATTATTATTATTATTATTATTATTATTATTATTATTATTATTATTATTATTATTATTATTATTATTATTATTATTATTATTATTATTATTATTATTATTATTATTATTATTATTATTATTATTATTATTATTATTATTATTATTATTATTATTATTATTATTATTATTATTATTATTATTATTATTATTATTATTATTATTATTATTATTATTATTATTATTATTATTATTATTATTATTATTATTATTATTATTATTATTATTATTATTATTATTATTATTATTATTATTATTATTATTATTATTATTATTATTATTATTATTATTATTATTATTATTATTATTATTATTATTATTATTATTATTATTATTATTATTATTATTATTATTATTATTATTATTATTATTATTATTATTATTATTATTATTATTATTATTATTATTATTATTATTATTATTATTATTATTATTATTATTATTATTATTATTATTATTATTATTATTATTATTATTATTATTATTATTATTATTATTATTATTATTATTATTATTATTATTATTATTATTATTATTATTATTATTATTATTATTATTATTATTATTATTATTATTATTATTATTATTATTATTATTATTATTATTATTATTATTATTATTATTATTATTATTATTATTATTATTATTATTATTATTATTATTATTATTATTATTATTATTATTATTATTATTATTATTATTATTATTATTATTATTATTATTATTATTATTATTATTATTATTATTATTATTATTATTATTATTATTATTATTATTATTATTATTATTATTATTATTATTATTATTATTATTATTATTATTATTATTATTATTATTATTATTATTATTATTATTATTATTATTATTATTATTATTATTATTATTATTATTATTATTATTATTATTATTATTATTATTATTATTATTATTATTATTATTATTATTATTATTATTATTATTATTATTATTATTATTATTATTATTATTATTATTATTATTATTATTATTATTATTATTATTATTATTATTATTATTATTATTATTATTATTATTATTATTATTATTATTATTATTATTATTATTATTATTATTATTATTATTATTATTATTATTATTATTATTATTATTATTATTATTATTATTATTATTATTATTATTATTATTATTATTATTATTATTATTATTATTATTATTATTATTATTATTATTATTATTATTATTATTATTATTATTATTATTATTATTATTATTATTATTATTATTATTATTATTATTATTATTATTATTATTATTATTATTATTATTATTATTATTATTATTATTATTATTATTATTATTATTATTATTATTATTATTATTATTATTATTATTATTATTATTATTATTATTATTATTATTATTATTATTATTATTATTATTATTATTATTATTATTATTATTATTATTATTATTATTATTATTATTATTATTATTATTATTATTATTATTATTATTATTATTATTATTATTATTATTATTATTATTATTATTATTATTATTATTATTATTATTATTATTATTATTATTATTATTATTATTATTATTATTATTATTATTATTATTATTATTATTATTATTATTATTATTATTATTATTATTATTATTATTATTATTATTATTATTATTATTATTATTATTATTATTATTATTATTATTATTATTATTATTATTATTATTATTATTATTATTATTATTATTATTATTATTATTATTATTATTATTATTATTATTATTATTATTATTATTATTATTATTATTATTATTATTATTATTATTATTATTATTATTATTATTATTATTATTATTATTATTATTATTATTATTATTATTATTATTATTATTATTATTATTATTATTATTATTATTATTATTATTATTATTATTATTATTATTATTATTATTATTATTATTATTATTATTATTATTATTATTATTATTATTATTATTATTATTATTATTATTATTATTATTATTATTATTATTATTATTATTATTATTATTATTATTATTATTATTATTATTATTATTATTATTATTATTATTATTATTATTATTATTATTATTATTATTATTATTATTATTATTATTATTATTATTATTATTATTATTATTATTATTATTATTATTATTATTATTATTATTATTATTATTATTATTATTATTATTATTATTATTATTATTATTATTATTATTATTATTATTATTATTATTATTATTATTATTATTATTATTATTATTATTATTATTATTATTATTATTATTATTATTATTATTATTATTATTATTATTATTATTATTATTATTATTATTATTATTATTATTATTATTATTATTATTATTATTATTATTATTATTATTATTATTATTATTATTATTATTATTATTATTATTATTATTATTATTATTATTATTATTATTATTATTATTATTATTATTATTATTATTATTATTATTATTATTATTATTATTATTATTATTATTATTATTATTATTATTATTATTATTATTATTATTATTATTATTATTATTATTATTATTATTATTATTATTATTATTATTATTATTATTATTATTATTATTATTATTATTATTATTATTATTATTATTATTATTATTATTATTATTATTATTATTATTATTATTATTATTATTATTATTATTATTATTATTATTATTATTATTATTATTATTATTATTATTATTATTATTATTATTATTATTATTATTATTATTATTATTATTATTATTATTATTATTATTATTATTATTATTATTATTATTATTATTATTATTATTATTATTATTATTATTATTATTATTATTATTATTATTATTATTATTATTATTATTATTATTATTATTATTATTATTATTATTATTATTATTATTATTATTATTATTATTATTATTATTATTATTATTATTATTATTATTATTATTATTATTATTATTATTATTATTATTATTATTATTATTATTATTATTATTATTATTATTATTATTATTATTATTATTATTATTATTATTATTATTATTATTATTATTATTATTATTATTATTATTATTATTATTATTATTATTATTATTATTATTATTATTATTATTATTATTATTATTATTATTATTATTATTATTATTATTATTATTATTATTATTATTATTATTATTATTATTATTATTATTATTATTATTATTATTATTATTATTATTATTATTATTATTATTATTATTATTATTATTATTATTATTATTATTATTATTATTATTATTATTATTATTATTATTATTATTATTATTATTATTATTATTATTATTATTATTATTATTATTATTATTATTATTATTATTATTATTATTATTATTATTATTATTATTATTATTATTATTATTATTATTATTATTATTATTATTATTATTATTATTATTATTATTATTATTATTATTATTATTATTATTATTATTATTATTATTATTATTATTATTATTATTATTATTATTATTATTATTATTATTATTATTATTATTATTATTATTATTATTATTATTATTATTATTATTATTATTATTATTATTATTATTATTATTATTATTATTATTATTATTATTATTATTATTATTATTATTATTATTATTATTATTATTATTATTATTATTATTATTATTATTATTATTATTATTATTATTATTATTATTATTATTATTATTATTATTATTATTATTATTATTATTATTATTATTATTATTATTATTATTATTATTATTATTATTATTATTATTATTATTATTATTATTATTATTATTATTATTATTATTATTATTATTATTATTATTATTATTATTATTATTATTATTATTATTATTATTATTATTATTATTATTATTATTATTATTATTATTATTATTATTATTATTATTATTATTATTATTATTATTATTATTATTATTATTATTATTATTATTATTATTATTATTATTATTATTATTATTATTATTATTATTATTATTATTATTATTATTATTATTATTATTATTATTATTATTATTATTATTATTATTATTATTATTATTATTATTATTATTATTATTATTATTATTATTATTATTATTATTATTATTATTATTATTATTATTATTATTATTATTATTATTATTATTATTATTATTAATTATTATTATTATTATTATTATTATTATTATTATTATTATTATTATTATTATTATTATTATTATTATTATTATTATTATTATTATTATTATTATTATTATTATTATTATTATTATTATTATTATTATTATTATTATTATTATTATTATTATTATTATTATTATTATTATTATTTTTATTATTATTATTATTATTATTATTATTATTATTATTATTATTATTATTATTATTATTATTATTATTATTATTATTATTATTATTATTATTATTATTATTATTATTATTATTATTATTATTATTATTATTATTATTATTATTATTATTATTTTTATTATTATTATTATTATTATTATTATTATTATTATTATTATTATTATTATTATTATTATTATTATTATTATTATTATTATTATTATTATTATTATTATTATTATTATTATTATTATTATTATTATTATTATTATTATTATTATTATTATTATTATTATTATTATTATTATTATTATACTTATTATTATTATTATTATTATTATTATTATTATTATTATTATTATTATTATTATTATTATTATTATTATTATTATTATTATTATTATTATTATTATTATTATTATTATTATTATTATTATTATTATTATTATTATTATTATTATTATTATTATTATTATTATTATTATTATTATTATTATTATTATTATTATTATTATTATTATTATTATTATTATTATTATTATTATTATTATTATTGTTATTATTATTATTATTATTATTATTATTATTATTATTATTATTATTATTATTATTATTATTATTATTATTATTATTATTATTATTATTATTATTATTATTATTATTATTATTATTATTATTATTATTATTATTATTATTATTATTATTATTATTATTATTATTATTATTATTATTATTATTATTATTATTATTATTATTATTATTATTATTATTATTATTATTATTATTATTATTATTATTATTATTATTATTATTATTATTATTATTATTATTATTATTATTATTATTATTATTATTATTATTATTATTATTATTTTATTATTATTATTATTATTATTATTATTATTATTATTATTATTATTTTATTATTATTATTATTATTATTATTATTATTATTATTATTATTATTATTATTATTATTATTATTATTATTATTACTATTATTATTATTATTATTATTATTATTATTATTATTATTATTATTATTATTATTATTATTATTATTATTATTATTATTATTATTATTATTATTATTATTATTATTATTATTATTATTATTATTATTATTATTATTATTATTATTATTATTATTATTATTATTATTATTATTATTGTTATTATTATTATTATTATTATTATTATTATTATTATTATTATTATTATTATTATTATTATTATTATTATTATTATTATTATTATTATTATTATTATTATTATTATTATTATTATTATTATTATTATTATTATTATTATTATTATTATTATTATTATTATTATTATTATTATTATTATTATTATTATTATTATTATTATTATTATTATTATTATTATTATTATTATTATTATTATTATTATTATTATTATCATTATTATTATTATTATTATTATTATTATTATTATTATTATTATTATTATTATTATTATTATTATTATTATTATTATTATTATTATTATTATTATTATTATTATTATTATTATTATTATTATTATTTTTATTATTATTATTATTATTATTATTATTATTATTATTATTATTATTATTATTATTATTATTATTATTATTATTATTATTATTATTATTATTATTATTATTATTATTATTATTATTATTATTATTATTATTATTATTATTATTATTATTATATTATTATTATTATTATTATTTATTATTATTATTATTATTATTATTATTATTATTATTATTATTATTATTATTATTATTATTACTATTATTATTATTATTATTATTATTATTATTATTATTATTATTATTATTATTATTATTATTATTATTATTATTATTATTATTATTATTATTGTTGTTTGGTTTATTTAAACTTTATTTGACAAATATTTCTTACACACGTGTTTGGTTTATGAATAAGTTTGACTTAGTATTTTCGTACACCTTGTAACTCATGCTTGATTGCAACTGCGCTAATTTCTCTTTAGTTAATTACTGGGAGCAGAAAAATAACGGACTACACTTTAGGAAGGGTTCTAGAAAATAAATTCTGAGTAGGAAAGCGTTGCCAGAGTAATGATAATTTTGGAATATCTTCAACACCTCCCCTCAAAATTATCTATGTTCATCTGATATGTCATACTTCGCCAATTCCAATGCTTTCCATGCATTCATTATGCTTAACTCCACTCAAACCTTTGGTCATCATGTCCCCCGGCATTTTTTCACTACACAAGTATTTTATGTCGATTTTGCCCTGGTGGTACTCGTCGCGAATTTTGTGATATTTTAAAGCGATGTGTTTAGTACGTGGATGAAAAGCATTACTTTTAACAAGCTCGATGGCGCTTTGGTTGTCGCTGAAAATCCTCACACATTTTGTCTCGATCTTTAAGCTGTTTAAAACTTCTCGCAAGTAAATAGCTTCTTTCGTAGCCTCACTCAAAGCTATGTATTCCGACTCTGTTGTCGATTGCGCGACGACACGTTGTTTACGCGCTTCCCAGCTGATGGCTGCTCCTGCTAATATAAAAACAAACCCAGAGTAAGACTTATAGTCTACAATGTTTCCTCCCCAGTCTGCGTCTGCTACTCCGAATAATGATAAATTAGTTCTTTCATATTTTAATCCGTGATTTAATGTCCCTTTGAGATACCGTAATACCCGTTTAGCCGCATTCCAATGTGTGACATTATAATTTTGATTGAATTGACTCAGATAATTAACGGTGAAGGCGATGTCTGGTCTAGTAGTTACTGCTAGATACATTAATGCTCCAATTAATGACTGATAAGGATACATTTTCATTTCACGTTCATCCACGGAATCTGGTTTTGCCAATTTTATATTTATTTCGCTCGGTGTTAACGCTGGCTTACAATTTTCCATATTGAATCGCTTCAAGATGTCTTCAGTATAGAATCGTTGTTTCAAAAAAACGCGCATGTCATCATCTCGAGAAAACTCTATTCCGAAGCAACGGTCAACCTTTCCCAAATCTTTTACTTCGAACGAATTTGATAATGACATTTTTACTTCCTGTAACCATTCATCATCATCCGATGCAATCAAAAAATCATCTACATAAATTGTAATAAGCATGTGTTTCCCGTTCTTTGTACATCTGAATAGACAAGAATCTTGTGGCAAAGGATTAAATCCTAGTGTATGCAGTTTATTCACTAACTTTTTGTACCATTGAAGGCCCGATTGGCGTAATCCATATAATGCCTTCTTTAGCAGACACACACACTCATTTTTCCGATTCATGTCTTTTAACCAGCGTTTAGCTGTCTCTTTTACATTGCTGTCGCTTATTATTTCTCCACCTGATCCTACTGGTTCATTTTTAACGATTTTTTCTGCCACTTCCCGCAATTGGTCTGGTATGTTCATATAGACGCTTTCTTCAAGGTCTCCGTTCAGGTAAGCTGTTACCACGTCCATTTGGTGAATCACCAACCTCAATTCAGCTGATAATGCCGCCAGCAGTCGTATTGAAGTTGATCGTACAACCGGTGAATAGGTCTCGTAGAAATCTTCTCCCGGCCTCTGTGAGCACCCTTTTGCGACAAGTCGTACTTTTTTCCTTTCGGTTTCTCCGTTTATTTTTGTACAAAAAACGAATCGACTCCCAATTATTTTTCGATTCTTAGGGCGATCAACTATTTCCCAAGTAACATTTTTGATTTGTGCAAGATATACGTCTTCTAATGCACATTTCCAAGCATTGGCATCATTCATCTTACTCGCTTGTTCCCATGTAGTAGGATTTGCAGTCAAAGTTAGATTTGCGTTTTCAAAAATGTTATCATCTCTCGCATTTTCAAAAACATCATCGTCTTCGGTTTCATTGTTTACGTAATCCTCCCCTTCTCCTGAGGGTTCATTTTCACTTTCATACATATTTCCTTCGGCTGAGTGATACTGTTTTCGAGGTCTTCCTGCTTGACCGGTGCGTATGAGCTTGGGACGACCCCTTCCTTGCTGGGCTGGTTGAACAAGGTTTTCCCAAGGCACTGTAGCTCTCCTCGCTTTCTTAGTCTGCAATTCCGATGTTATATGTGTGTCGTCGTTGTCATCTAATTTCGGAGTATTATTATTCACGTCCTTTATTAATTCGACGCAAGTTGTATCGTCGTTGCTTTCGTCATCGAGTATTTCAGTATACTCATGCTGAAATCCAGAGTAGCTCAAAAACTTGACATCTCTACTTTCTATGGTTCTGCGTGTCTCTGGCATGTATATACGGAAGGCCTTGGACGTCTCTGAGTATCCTAAAAAGATTCCTGCTTTTGATCTCGAATCAAATTTACCTTTGTTTTGCTCCTTGTTTAGCACGAACACCTTTGTACCGAAGATTTGTAAGTAGTTTACAGAAAGATTCTTACCCGTCCACACTGTGTATGGTATACCACCTTTCAACGCACTCGTTGGACATCTGTTACGCGTATAATTGGCGTTGTTTATTGCTTCAGCCCAAAAATGTGGTGGTGCTTCCGCCTGCCTCATCATGCAGCGAGCCATTTCCACTAGTGTCCTATTTCTCCTTTCCGCAATGCCATTTTGTTGTGGTGTATGTGGTGTAGTCAAACGCCTCCTGATGCCGTGCTCTCGTAGAAATTCGTTAAATTCTCGATTACAATATTCCCTGCCATTGTCAGTTTGTAGTGCTTTTATCTTAAGTCCAGTAAAGTTCTCAACTTCACTTTTATATTGCTTGAATATGTTCAACACTTCTGCTTTGCTCTTCACAAAATAGATTTTACCCCAACGTGATTTATCGTCGATGAATGTAACAAAATATCGCATTCCAGAGACTGAAGCGTGTCTCATCGGCCCACAAACATCACTGTGGATTATCTCCAACAGATCACGCGTACGATTTTCTTCAATTTTGTTAAACGGTAGTCGAGTTTGTTTTTCGCGAATACAGACTTCACATTCTGATAATTTCTCATTATTGTCCACTTTAAGACCGTGTACGACACTATTTTTTGCCATTAATTTGATATCGCGTTCATTAAGATGGCCTAACTTCTCGTGCCAAAGGTTAATATTTCTCTTTTTCGACATTATGTTATTTGCACTATTTTCACCCTTTTTTACAAAGTATAAGTCTCCGCGGCGATCTGCATGTAAAACCGCTTCATTGTTTTTGGTTACAATCGCGTACTTTTTTCGGAAAGTCACCTCAAAACCATTGTCTGTAGCCTTGGACACTGATAGTAAGTTTGTGCGTAATTCTGGCACATAAAGCACTTTTTCAAAATTAATTTCACGATCACCGTTAGCATCAACAATTAACCGAACGTTTCCCGTTCCCGTGATATGCGTGCTCTCATGATTCGCTAGCATTAAATCCGAGCTTGTGTGTGTGAACTTCTCGAAACGATCCTTTTGGTTGCACATGTGACTCGTACTTCCGCTATCAAGACACCACTCACTGCTTGGTACGGCGTACATTGTCTCGTCCGATATACTCAGCATCGTGTTTTGCTTATGTGTTTGGAACCTGGAGCTCGAAGCCTCGCTGTACTCTGACTGTTGCGGTTTTGACTTTGTTGGGTATCTCGCTCTGCATTCCCTGGCTATATGTCCTTCTTTGTTACACCTATGACACGTGATTTTTCGTTTTGGAGTTTGGCTCTGATCGAATTTGTTTAATTTGACGTTCTTTTGAAAATTTGGCCTTTGATGGCTTGGATTCGATTTCCTTGAATATAAAGCACCTTGAGAGTTTTCCCCATCTAATTGTTGTCCTTGAAGGCGTTCGTACAATCTAATCTTTAGCGCTTCTAACGTGGGCAATTTTTCTTGCGATTCGATAGATTCTCTGAACATTGCGAACGATTCAGGTAAACTGTGCATTAATAGTGTTACCAGCATCTCGTCAGGAACAACTGTTCCAATATCACTTAACTTGGCAGCTGTATCGCAAAATTCGGTCACATGTTTCCTCAAGTCGTCCCCCTCGTGCATTTTCATGGTTACGCATTTCTTCATTAGAGCTGATCGTCTTGTTGCTCCCTTCGACTCAAATGTTTCTTGAAGTTTTTCCCATATTGCCTTAGCTGACCCCAAACGTGAACACAATTTTAATTCTTTGCCCCTCATGTGGAGTACAAGATCTGATTGTGCCTTTCCGTCATTGGTAATCCACTCCACCAATTTTTCCGCTGCTGTTGGTTGCGGGATGTCTCCAGTTACATATCCCCATAAATCGTTTTTTCGCAGGATAGCCGTCATATGGATTTTCCACTCATCATAATTTTCTTCCGTGAGTGGCTCAATTTTAATTGTGGACGCCATTTTGAGTTGCAAATTATTTTAAATCGTTTCCCGATTATTGTCGCGATATTAATACTCGGTTTTCCCTATGTTTAATTCGCGTGACCTGGGCCCATAACCTGTTTGGTTTATTTAAACTTTATTTGACAAATATTTCTTACACACGTGTTTGGTTTATGAATAAGTTTGACTTAGTATTTCGTACACCTTGTAACTCATGCTTGATTGCAACTGCGCTAATTTCTCTTTAGTTAATTACTGGGAGCAGAAAAATAACGGACTACATTTAGGAAGGGTTCTAGAAAATAAATTCTGAGTAGAAAGCGTTGCCAGAGTAATGATAATTTTGGAATATCTTCAACACCTCCCCTCAAAATTATCTATGTTCATCTGATATGTCATACTTCGCCAATTCCAATGCTTTCCATGCATTCATTATGCTTAACTCCACTCAAACCTTTGGTCATCATGTCCGCCGGCATTTTTTCACTACACAAGTATTTTATGTCGATTTTGCCCTGGTGGTACTCGTCGCGAATTTTGTGATATTTTAAAGCGATGTGTTTAGTACGTGGATGAAAAGCATTACTTTTAACAAGCTCGATGGCGCTTTGGTTGTCGCTGAAAATCCTCACACATTTTGTCTCGATCTTTAAGCTGTTTAAAACTTCTCGCAAGTAAATAGCTTCTTTTGTAGCCTCACTCAAAGCTATGTATTCCGACTCTGTTGTCGATTGCGCGACGACACGTTGTTTACGCGCTTCCCAGCTGATGGCTGCTCCTGCTAATATAAAAACAAACCCAGAGTAAGACTTATAGTCTACAATGTTTCCTCCCCAGTCTGCGTCTGCTACTCCGAATAATGATAAATTAGTTCTTTCATATTTTAATCCGTGATTTAATGTCCCTTTGAGATACCGTAATACCCGTTTAGCCGCATTCCAATGTGTGACATTATAATTTTGATTGAATTGACTCAGATAATTAACGGTGAAGGCGATGTCTGGTCTAGTAGTTACTGCTAGATACATTAATGCTCCAATTAATGACTGATAAGGATACATTTTCATTTCACGTTCATCCACGGAATCTGGTTTTGCCAATTTTATATTTATTTCGCTCGGTGTTAACGCTGGCTTACAATTTTCCATATTGAATCGCTTCAAGATGTCTTCAGTATAGAATCGTTGTTTCAAAAAAACGCGCATGTCATCATCTCGAGAAAACTCTATTCCGAAGCAACGGTCAACCTTTCCCAAATCTTTTACTTCGAACGAATTTGATAATGACATTTTTACTTCCTGTAACCATTCATCATCATCCGATGCAATCAAAAAATCATCTACATAAATTGTAATAAGCATGTGTTTCCCGTTCTTTGTACATCTGAATAGACAAGAATCTTGTGGCAAAGGATTAAATCCTAGTGTATGCAGTTTATTCACTAACTTTTTGTACCATTGAAGGCCCGATTGGCGTAATCCATATAATGCCTTCTTTAGCAGACACACACACTCATTTTTCCGATTCATGTCTTTTAACCAGCGTTTAGCTGTCTCTTTTACATTGCTGTCGCTTATTATTTCTCCACCTGATCCTACTGGTTCATTTTTAACGATTTTTTCTGCCACTTCCCGCAATTGGTCTGGTATGTTCATATAGACGCTTTCTTCAAGGTCTCCGTTCAGGTAAGCTGTTACCACGTCCATTTGGTGAATCACCAACCTCAATTCAGCTGATAATGCCGCCAGCAGTCGTATTGAAGTTGATCGTACAACCGGTGAATAGGTCTCGTAGAAATCTTCTCCCGGCCTCTGTGAACACCCTTTTGCGACAAGTCGTACTTTTTTCCTTTCGGTTTCTCCGTTTATTTTTGTACAAAAAACGAATCGACTCCCAATTATTTTTCGATTCTTAGGGCGATCAACTATTTCCCAAGTAACATTTTTGATTTGTGCAAGATATTCGTCTTCTAATGCACATTTCCAAGCATTGGCATCATTCATCTTACTCGCTTGTTCCCATGTAGTAGGATTTGCAGTCAAAGTTAGATTTGCGTTTTCAAAAATGTTATCATCTCTCGCATTTTCAAAAACATCATCGTCTTCGGTTTCATTGTTTACGTAATCCACCCCTTCTCCTGAGGGTTCATTTTCACTTTCATACATATTTCCTTCGTCTTTTGCTGAGTGATACTGTTTTCGAGGTCTTCCTGCTTGACCGGTGCGTATGAGCTTGGGACGACCCCTTCCTCGCTGGGCTGGTTGAACAAGGTTTTCCCAAGGCACTGTAGCTCTCCTCGCTTTCTTAGTCTGCAATTCCGATGTTATATGTGTGTCGTCGTTGTCATCTAATTTCGGAGTATTATTATTCACGTCCTTTATTAATTCGACGCAAGTTGTATCGTCGTTGCTTTCGTCATCGAGTATTTCAGTATACTCATGCTGAAATCCAGAGTAGCTCAAAAACTTGACATCTCTACTTTCTATGGTTCTGCGTGTCTCTGGCATGTATATACGGAAGGCCTTGGACGTCTCTGAGTATCCTAAAAAGATTCCTGCTTTTGATCTCGAATCAAATTTACCTTTGTTTTGCTCCTTGTTTAGCACGAACACCTTTGTACCGAAGATTTGTAAGTAGTTTACAGAAAGATTCTTACCCGTCCACACTGTGTATGGTATACCACCTTTCAACGCACTCGTTGGACATCTGTTACGCGTATAATTGGCGTTGTTTATTGCTTCAGCCCAAAAATGTGGTGGTGCTTCCGCCTGCCTCATCATGCAGCGAGCCATTTCCACTAGTGTCCTATTTCTCCTTTCCGCAATGCCATTTTGTTGTGGTGTATGTGGTGTAGTCAAACGCCTCCTGATGCCGTGCTCTCGTAGAAATTCGTTAAATTCTCGATTACAATATTCCCTGCCATTGTCAGTTTGTAGTGCTTTTATCTTAAGTCCAGTAAAGTTCTCAACTTCACTTTTATATTGCTTGAATATGTTCAACACTTCTGCTTTGCTCTTCACAAAATAGATTTTACCCCAACGTGATTTATCGTCGATGAATGTAACAAAATATCGCATTCCAGAGACTGAAGCGTGTCTCATCGGCCCACAAACATCACTGTGGATTATCTCCAACAGATCACGCGTACGATTTTCTTCAATTTTGTTAAACGGTAGTCGAGTTTGTTTTTCGCGAATACAGACTTCACATTCTGATAATTTCTCATTATTGTCCACTTTAAGACCGTGTACGACATTATTTTTTGCCATTAATTTGATATCGCGTTCATTAAGATGGCCTAACTTCTCGTGCCAAAGGTTAATGTTTCTCTTTTTCGACATTATGTTATTTGCACTATTTTCACCCTTTTTTACAAAGTATAAGTCTCCGCGGCGATCTGCATGTAAAACCGCTTCATTGTTTTTGGTTACAATCGCGTACTTTTTTCGGAAAGTCACCTCAAAACCATTGTCTGTAGCCTTGGACACTGATAGTAAGTTTGTGCGTAATTCTGGCACATAAAGCACTTTTTCAAAATTAATTTCACGATCACCGTTAGCATCAACAATTAACCGAACGTTTCCCGTTCCCGTGATATGCGTGCTCTCATGATTCGCTAGCATTAAATCCGAGCTTGTGTGTGTGAACTTCTCGAAACGATCCTTTTGGTTGCACATGTGACTCGTACTTCCGCTATCAAGACACCACTCACTGCTTGGTACGGCGTACATTGTCTCGTCCGATATACTCAGCATCGTGTTTTGCTTATGTGTTTGGAACCTGGAGCTCGAAGCCTCGCTGTACTCTGACTGTTGCGGTTTTGACTTTGTTGGGTATCTCGCTCTGCATTCCCTGGCTATATGTCCTTCTTTGTTACACCTATGACACGTGATTTTTCGTTTTGGAGTTTGGCTCTGATCGAATTTGTTTAATTTGACGTTCTTTTGAAAATTTGGCCTTTGATGGCTTGGATTCGATTTCCTTGAATATAAAGCACCTTGAGAGTTTTCCCCATCTAATTGTTGTCCTTGAAGGCGTTCGTACAATCTAATCTTTAGCGCTTCTAACGTGGGCAATTTTTCTTGCGATTCGATAGATTCTCTGAACATTGCGAACGATTCAGGTAAACTGTGCATTAATAGTGTTACCAGCATCTCGTCAGGAACAACTGTTCCAATATCACTTAACTTGGCAGCTGTATCGCAAAATTCGGTCACATGTTTCCTCAAGTCGTCCCCCTCGTGCATTTTCATGGTTACGCATTTCTTCATTAGAGCTGATCGTCTTGTTGCTCCCTTCGACTCAAATGTTTCTTGAAGTTTTTCCCATATTGCCTTAGCTGACCCCAAACGTGAACACAATTTTAATTCTTTGCCCCTCATGTGGAGTACAAGATCTGATTGTGCCTTTCCGTCATTGGTAATCCACTCCACCAATTTTTCCGCTGCTGTTGGTTGCGGGATGTCTCCAGTTACATATCCCCATAAATCGTTTTTTCGCAGGATAGCCGTCATATGGATTTTCCACTCATCATAATTTTCTTCCGTGAGTGGCTCAATTTTAATTGTGGACGCCATTTTGAGTTGCAAATTATTTTAAATCGTTTCCCGATTATTGTCGCGATATTAATACTCGGTTTTCCCTATGTTTAATTCGCGTGACCTGGGCCCATAACCTGTTTGGTTTATTTAAACTTTATTTGACAAATATTTCTTACACACGTGTTTGGTTTATGAATAAGTTTGACTTAGTGTTTCGTACACCTTGTAACTCATGCTTGATTGCAACTGCGCTAATTTCTCTTTAGTTAATTACTGGGAGCAGAAAAATAACGGACTACATTTAGGAAGGGTTCTAGAAAATAAATTCTGAGTAGAAAGCGTTGCCAGAGTAATGATAATTTTGGAATATCTTCAACAATTATTATTATTATTATTATTATTATTATTATTATTATTATTATTATTATTATTATTATTATTATTATTATTATTATTATTATTATTATTATTATTATTATTATTATTATTATTATTATTATTATTATTATTATTATTATTATTATTATTATTATTATTATTATTATTATTATTATTATTATTATTATTATTATTATTATTATTATTATTATTATTATTATTATTATTATTATTATTATTATTATTATTATTATTATTATTATTATTATTATTATTATTATTATTATTATTATTATTATTATTATTATTATTATTATTATTATTATTATTATTATTATTATTATTATTATTATTATTATTATTATTATTATTATTATTATTATTATTATTATTATTATTATTATTATTATTATTATTATTATTATTATTATTATTATTATTATTATTATTATTATTATTATTATTATTATTATTATTATTATTATTATTATTATTATTATTATTATTATTATTATTATTATTATTATTATTATTATTATTATTATTATTATTATTATTATTATTATTATTATTATTATTATTATTATTATTATTATTATTATTATTATTATTATTATTATTATTATTATTATTATTATTATTATTATTATTATTATTATTATTATTATTATTATTATTATTATTATTATTATTATTATTATTATTATTATTATTATTATTATTATTATTATTATTATTATTATTATTATTATTATTATTATTATTATTATTATTATTATTATTATTATTATTATTATTATTATTATTATTATTATTATTATTATTATTATTATTATTATTATTATTATTATTATTATTATTATTATTATTATTATTATTATTATTATTATTATTATTATTATTATTATTATTATTATTATTATTATTATTATTATTATTATTATTATTATTATTATTATTATTATTATTATTATTATTATTATTATTATTATTATTATTATTATTATTATTATTATTATTATTATTATTATTATTATTATTATTATTATTATTATTATTATTATTATTATTATTATTATTATTATTATTATTATTATTATTATTATTATTATTATTATTATTATTATTATTATTATTATTATTATTATTATTATTATTATTATTATTATTATTATTATTATTATTATTATTATTATTATTATTATTATTATTATTATTATTATTATTATTATTATTATTATTATTATTATTATTATTATTATTATTATTATTATTATTATTATTATTATTATTATTATTATTATTATTATTATTATTATTATTATTATTATTATTATTATTATTATTATTATTATTATTATTATTATTATTATTATTATTATTATTATTATTATTATTATTATTATTATTATTATTATTATTATTATTATTATTATTATTATTATTATTATTATTATTATTATTATTATTATTATTATTATTATTATTATTATTATTATTATTATTATTATTATTATTATTATTATTATTATTATTATTATTATTATTATTATTATTATTATTATTATTATTATTATTATTATTATTATTATTATTATTATTATTATTATTATTATTATTATTATTATTATTATTATTATTATTATTATTATTATTATTATTATTATTATTATTATTATTATTATTATTATTATTATTATTATTATTATTATTATTATTATTATTATTATTATTATTATTATTATTATTATTATTATTATTATTATTATTATTATTATTATTATTATTATTATTATTATTATTATTATTATTATTATTATTATTATTATTATTATTATTATTATTATTATTATTATTATTATTATTATTATTATTATTATTATTATTATTATTATTATTATTATTATTATTATTATTATTATTATTATTATTATTATTATTATTATTATTATTATTATTATTATTATTATTATTATTATTATTATTATTATTATTATTATTATTATTATTATTATTATTATTATTATTATTATTATTATTATTATTATTATTATTATTATTATTATTATTATTATTATTATTATTATTATTATTATTATTATTATTATTATTATTATTATTATTATTATTATTATTATTATTATTATTATTATTATTATTATTATTATTATTATTATTATTATTATTATTATTATTATTATTATTATTATTATTATTATTATTATTATTATTATTATTATTATTATTATTATTATTATTATTATTATTATTATTATTATTATTATTATTATTATTATTATTATTATTATTATTATTATTATTATTATTATTATTATTATTATTATTATTATTATTATTATTATTATTATTATTATTATTATTATTATTATTATTATTATTATTATTATTATTATTATTATTATTATTATTATTATTATTATTATTATTATTATTATTATTATTATTATTATTATTATTATTATTATTATTATTATTATTATTATTATTATTATTATTATTATTATTATTATTATTATTATTATTATTATTATTATTATTATTATTATTATTATTATTATTATTATTATTATTATTATTATTATTATTATTATTATTATTATTATTATTATTATTATTATTATTATTATTATTATTATTATTATTATTATTATTATTATTATTATTATTATTATTATTATTATTATTATTATTATTATTATTATTATTATTATTATTATTATTATTATTATTATTATTATTATTATTATTATTATTATTATTATTATTATTATTATTATTATTATTATTATTATTATTATTATTATTATTATTATTATTATTATTATTATTATTATTATTATTATTATTATTATTATTATTATTATTATTATTATTATTATTATTATTATTATTATTATTATTATTATTATTATTATTATTATTATTATTATTATTATTATTATTATTATTATTATTATTATTATTATTATTATTATTATTATTATTATTATTATTATTATTATTATTATTATTATTATTATTATTATTATTATTATTATTATTATTATTATTATTATTATTATTATTATTATTATTATTATTATTATTATTATTATTATTATTATTATTATTATTATTATTATTATTATTATTATTATTATTATTATTATTATTATTATTATTATTATTATTATTATTATTATTATTATTATTATTATTATTATTATTATTATTATTATTATTATTATTATTATTATTATTATTATTATTATTATTATTATTATTATTATTATTATTATTATTATTATTATTATTATTATTATTATTATTATTATTATTATTATTATTATTATTATTATTATTATTATTATTATTATTATTATTATTATTATTATTATTATTATTATTATTATTATTATTATTATTATTATTATTATTATTATTATTATTATTATTATTATTATTATTATTATTATTATTATTATTATTATTATTATTATTATTATTATTATTATTATTATTATTATTATTATTATTATTATTATTATTATTATTATTATTATTATTATTATTATTATTATTATTATTATTATTATTATTATTATTATTATTATTATTATTATTATTATTATTATTATTATTATTATTATTATTATTATTATTATTATTATTATTATTATTATTATTATTATTATTATTATTATTATTATTATTATTATTATTATTATTATTATTATTATTATTATTATTATTATTATTATTATTATTATTATTATTATTATTATTATTATTATTATTATTATTATTATTATTATTATTATTATTATTATTATTATTATTATTATTATTATTATTATTATTATTATTATTATTATTATTATTATTATTATTATTATTATTATTATTATTATTATTATTATTATTATTATTATTATTATTATTATTATTATTATTATTATTATTATTATTATTATTATTATTATTATTATTATTATTATTATTATTATTATTATTATTATTATTATTATTATTATTATTATTATTATTATTATTATTATTATTATTATTATTATTATTATTATTATTATTATTATTATTATTATTATTATTATTATTATTATTATTATTATTATTATTATTATTATTATTATTATTATTATTATTATTATTATTATTATTATTATTATTATTATTATTATTATTATTATTATTATTATTATTATTATTATTATTATTATTATTATTATTATTATTATTATTATTATTATTATTATTATTATTATTATTATTATTATTATTATTATTATTATTATTATTATTATTATTATTATTATTATTATTATTATTATTATTATTATTATTATTATTATTATTATTATTATTATTATTATTATTATTATTATTATTATTATTATTATTATTATTATTATTATTATTATTATTATTATTATTATTATTATTATTATTATTATTATTATTATTATTATTATTATTATTATTATTATTATTATTATTATTATTATTATTATTATTATTATTATTATTATTATTATTATTATTATTATTATTATTATTATTATTATTATTATTATTATTATTATTATTATTATTATTATTATTATTATTATTATTATTATTATTATTATTATTATTATTATTATTATTATTATTATTATTATTATTATTATTATTATTATTATTATTATTATTATTATTATTATTATTATTATTATTATTATTATTATTATTATTATTATTATTATTATTATTATTATTATTATTATTATTATTATTATTATTATTATTATTATTATTATTATTATTATTATTATTATTATTATTATTATTATTATTATTATTATTATTATTATTATTATTATTATTATTATTATTATTATTATTATTATTATTATTATTATTATTATTATTATTATTATTATTATTATTATTATTATTATTATTATTATTATTATTATTATTATTATTATTATTATTATTATTATTATTATTATTATTATTATTATTATTATTATTATTATTATTATTATTATTATTATTATTATTATTATTATTATTATTATTATTATTATTATTATTATTATTATTATTATTATTATTATTATTATTATTATTATTATTATTATTATTATTATTATTATTATTATTATTATTATTATTATTATTATTATTATTATTATTATTATTATTATTATTATTATTATTATTATTATTATTATTATTATTATTATTATTATTATTATTATTATTATTATTATTATTATTATTATTATTATTATTATTATTATTATTATTATTATTATTATTATTATTATTATTATTATTATTATTATTATTATTATTATTATTATTATTATTATTATTATTATTATTATTATTATTATTATTATTATTATTATTATTATTATTATTATTATTATTATTATTATTATTATTATTATTATTATTATTATTATTATTATTATTATTATTATTATTATTATTATTATTATTATTATTATTATTATTATTATTATTATTATTATTATTATTATTATTATTATTATTATTATTATTATTATTATTATTATTATTATTATTATTATTATTATTATTATTATTATTATTATTATTATTATTATTATTATTATTATTATTATTATTATTATTATTATTATTATTATTATTATTATTATTATTATTATTATTATTATTATTATTATTATTATTATTATTATTATTATTATTATTATTATTATTATTATTATTATTATTATTATTATTATTATTATTATTATTATTATTATTATTATTATTATTATTATTATTATTATTATTATTATTATTATTATTATTATTATTATTATTATTATTATTATTATTATTATTATTATTATTATTATTATTATTATTATTATTATTATTATTATTATTATTATTATTATTATTATTATTATTATTATTATTATTATTATTATTATTATTATTATTATTATTATTATTATTATTATTATTATTATTATTATTATTATTATTATTATTATTATTATTATTATTATTATTATTATTATTATTATTATTATTATTATTATTATTATTATTATTATTATTATTATTATTATTATTATTATTATTATTATTATTATTATTATTATTATTATTATTATTATTATTATTATTATTATTATTATTATTATTATTATTATTATTATTATTATTATTATTATTATTATTATTATTATTATTATTATTATTATTATTATTATTATTATTATTATTATTATTATTATTATTATTATTATTATTATTATTATTATTATTATTATTATTATTATTATTATTATTATTATTATTATTATTATTATTATTATTATTATTATTATTATTATTATTATTATTATTATTATTATTATTATTATTATTATTATTATTATTATTATTATTATTATTATTATTATTATTATTATTATTATTATTATTATTATTATTATTATTATTATTATTATTATTATTATTATTATTATTATTATTATTATTATTATTATTATTATTATTATTATTATTATTATTATTATTATTATTATTATTATTATTATTATTATTATTATTATTATTATTATTATTATTATTATTATTATTATTATTATTATTATTATTATTATTATTATTATTATTATTATTATTATTATTATTATTATTATTATTATTATTATTATTATTATTATTATTATTATTATTATTATTATTATTATTATTATTATTATTATTATTATTATTATTATTATTATTATTATTATTATTATTATTATTATTATTATTCCGTGTGGGGTTTTCCGTCCCCCATCGGACGCGTCCCCAGGTGGCGGATAGGGGAACGCTCTGTAGATATGCAGAGCAGGTACTTTCCACTCGCGGACCAAAACGGAGATTAGGCGAAAAAATCCAACGCACGTCTGTTCCCAAGGTGGGCGGTGCGCTGGTCAGCGTCTGTCACCATGTCAGGTGCGGCTGCCATAATGTTTGCGACCGGTACACGTTGCGGCACACTGGGAGTGCCCGGAGATGTCGCTGGTGTCCCGCCGGCGGTGTGGAAGGGCTGCTGTTAATTCAGCTGAGGTGGTAGCCGTGACGTGTATCAGGAGCCAGCCCCTTCGGTCCCTGGTCAGGGAGTGTGCATTGGATGCAGAAGTAGAAGTCTGCATTGCTCCGAGCGAGCGCAGGTCCGTCCGTGTATTCCGGGACTTGTTAAGCGTAGGTCAGGCCTCAGAGGACTGGGGTAGGGGCTAATGTCCCCGAGGGTATACCCGTTCCTGACTATTACGGCCCGCTCCCCTGCACACGATGCGCTGGTGATCAACAATGATGGATACTATTGGGAAAAACACAAACAATACGCAAAACAGAGAGAGAAAGGCAAGTGTAGAGGCCCAAGAAGGCATTAATGCGCTGCACAATGATGAACTCTATAACGGAAGGACAGATGAAAGAATCCTTCCAGGAGCCTTTAGCCGAAGCGCGAAGGTGGCAAGGACACCACCAAGCAAAGATACACCTAAACCAAGCAGTTCGTTGATGCGCACGCCACCAGACAAAGTGGCCTGTGCACCAACGGGTGGTCTGCCCAGCCCGACAAACGGGTATGTACCAGCAAACGCAGACGCCCAAGAAGCGGAAAACGCTAATGAATCGATCCAGAGTAGCAGACAGGAGGAAAGAGGAGGATCACCGCGACACAACTTCATCGAACGAATGAAAAAGGAGGAGGATGCGGCACTTGCAAAATGCAAAAGTGCACTGCGAGACATCAAAGCAGCAATTAAAAAACAGAAAAATATCTCAAAGACTGTCCAAGACAGGGCCGATGAAATGACTGAATTGATAGATATTATCGAGACCTGTCGGAAGTCTTGGCGAAAAGCCGAGTTGCAGGACCAAAAATTGGCAACGCGGACACAGAACTTAGGCGCACAAACACCCATCACTAGCAAGAGGGCTGCTACGAGCCCGATCGAGCAAGAAGCGGGGAAAAAGCTATGTGAAGGAGTGCCGGAGGAGGAAGAATGGCAAGTTCATACGAAGAAAGGCAGAACCAAGGCCGTCAGAAATAAACAAAAAGAGCCAGATGTCCCCTGCCCCGGGCAAGAGACGTCTGTCCACCAGAGGCAAAAAAATAAGGAGAAGAAACGCAGGCCTCGAAGAGAAGCCTTCGTGATAAAACCGCTGCAAGGGAAATCTTACGCAGAGGTCCTAGGCATGATCCGGGCAAAAGTTAATCCTGCAGAAACCAACACGGATGTAAGATCCATTCGCCGAACCCGTTCCGGGGAACTGCTGGTGGAACTAGGAAAGGAGATGGGCGATAAAGCGGCATTTAGTGATGCCCTGAAGCGCTCGCTAGGAGACGGCGCCACGGTACGCAGTCTCGAGCCCAAGGAATCTGTGGAGATCAGGGACCTAGATGATCTCACTACAGAAGAGGAGGTGCTGGCGGCGGTTATAAGAGCTACAAGCGGGCTCGCTGAAAACCCTACCGTCTCCATCTCAAACAGTAACAGCAGGGGGCAGAAAAAGGCCACGGTCACGCTCAACACGAAGGGGGCAAGCCAACTCCTGAAGGCCCAGCATATCAAAATTGGCTGGGTGAGCTGCAGGGTCCAACAAAAATGTAACGTTCCACGGTGCTTCCGTTGTCTCAGCTACGGGCATCACGCCAGCACTTGTAAAGGGCCAGAAAGGAGTCGCCTATGCTTCAAGTGCATGAAAGCGGAGCACAAGGCCAAGCAGTGCTCGGCTCCGGATCACTGTACAATATGTGAAGAAACAGGCAAAGGTCCGGAAGGGCTCGACCACGCGCCTGGGTCAAAACGGTGTAGGGTATTCGCAGATGCCCTAGAAAAAAGCAAAAAGCTTATGAGATGATCCGTATCTTACAAGCTAATATGAATCGGAGTTTAACAGCGAATAATTTGCTGCACCAAATAGGAAACGAGAAAAAGGTGGACCTTCTACTCATAAGCGAGCAATATAAGAACTACCACTCTCCAGGTTGGTACCTGGATGAGCTTGGGACGGCTGCAATATGGGTCAGAGAACCAACCAAGGTGCGGGTGGCAGCGCATGGGAGCGGCCGGGGTTACGTTTGGGTAAAGAGCTCTGGAGTAACCTATTTCAGTTGCTATTTTACCCCGAACGAACCTATTCGATACTACAGGGACAAAGTAGACGCCCTTGAGGACAAAATCCGCCAAACGGGAGGAAGAGTGGTGGTTGCGGGTGATTTCAACGCAAGAGGCGTAGAGTGGGGCATGCCCGAGACCGATTCGCGGGGCAGATATCTATTGGAAATGGTTGCCCGAACAGGTCTCGCCATATTGAATATCGGTAACACTCCAACTTTTCGCCGTCCCGGATATAGAGGAACCATTCCTGATATCTCACTTGCTTCAGAGGGAATGGTAGCAGCAGTAAAAGAATGGAGAGTGCTCGAGGAATACACAGGAAGTGACCACCAATACATCACGTTCAGAGTTTATGATGGCCATGTAGCACCGACGGCCGGGCTGAGTGGTAAAAGACTGTGGAATGTGCGAAGCTTTGACGAAGATAAGTTCAAAACAGTACTCCTCGCGGGCCTGGCCAGTGTGAAACATCCACATACGACAGAGGACAGGTCGCTGGCGGAGAAAGCCGTTAAGGATTCCATGAACCTTCTTCATAGGGCATGCGAAGCGGCGATGCCACGCAGGAGACCCAGGCATAGCAAACGCCCCGTGTACTGGTGGACGACCGAAATAGCTGAACTACGGAGAACTTGCCTGCGCGTGAGACGGAAAGCGCAAAGGGCCAAGAACCGGGGGGAGGCAAGTGCCCTCTCCCTCGAGTACAAAACCGCTAAAAAGGTGCTACGATCCACCATAAGGCGCAGCAAGGTAGCACAATGGCGGAGGCTGGCGGAGGAAGTAAATGCGGACCCCTGGGGACTTGGGTACAAGATTGTGACTAAGAAACTGGGAGCGATGGCACCAAGACCCACCATGGAGGCAGAAGTCATGGCCCATATCGTGAACGCGCTCTTCCCGACGCACCCAATCAGAGAGAGAGAAGTGGAAGACGTCGGAAACATACCTTTGTTTACCGAGGAGGAGCTGATGGTAGCAATAAATTCCCTCCGCAACGGGAAAGCCCCAGGACCAGACGGAATTCCCAGCGAAGCGCTAAAGAAGGCGCTCGGGGCGTGCCCCGAAATCCTGCTGGGAATGTACAACACGTGTTTGAAGGCAGGACTGTTTTATTCCCCCTGGAAGATAGGAAGACTTGTGCTGATTAACAAGGGCAAAGGAGATGTACTGGCACCATCATCGTACCGCCCACTATGCATGCTAGACACCGCGGGTAAAGTCCTTGAAAAACTGCTGCAGCCCCGTCTATTATCGGCAATCCGGACAGCAGGGGACCTATGCGAACGTCAATATGGCTTCCGCCGGGGACGGTGCACTATTGATGCGATAAATGAGGTCGTTGAAGCGGTTCATAGAGCTGAGAGGGGTAATCACCATTCACGCCGAATGGTCTTATTAGTGACACTAGATGTTAAGAACGCATTCAACTCGGCAAGGTGGTGCGACATTCTCGATGCGTTGGAGAAAACTTTCCAAGTGCCGGGATACCTACTCCGTATGATGAAGGACTATCTGAGTAATCACCATTCACGCCGAATGGTCTTATTAGTGACACTAGATGTTAAGAACGCATTCAACTCGGCAAGGTGGTGCGACATTCTCGATGCGTTGGAGAAAACTTTCCAAGTGCCGGGATACCTACTCCGTATGATGAAGGACTATCTGAGTGATCGAGCGCTGGAGTATGAGACTGTGGAAGGCATCCGCAGAAAGACTATAACAGCGGGGGCGGCGCAAGGGTCTATTCTCGGCCCGGATCTGTGGAATATTTCCTACGATAGCCTCTTGCGACTAGAGATGCCAGAAGAGACGCGCTTGGTTGGCTACGCGGACGATGTCGTAGCGTTGATTGCTGCGCGCACCTACGAGTTGGCGCAACTTAAACTCAACCAAGTCATGCGGAGGGTGAACAGCTGGATGAGCGAGCATGGACTTTCGTTAGCTGCAGCCAAGACGGAAATCGTAATCCTCACGAAAAGGAGGATCGAGAAGGCTCTGCCCATTGTAGTGGGAGATGAGCATATGCAGACAAAGCCTGCCGCTAAGTATCTGGGGGTGACAATGGACACTAAGCTCACCTTCGGAGAACACATTCGGCGGACGGCAGACAAGGCGGCGTTAATAACAACATATTTGAGCAGGATAATGGCTAACACCCATGGGCCAATGCCGGCGAAACGGCGACTATTGATGAGCACGGTGCAGTCCATACTTCTATACGGCGCTGAGATATGGGGCGCCAGAATGAAAATCGAACGCTACAGGAAGCGCCTGGCCTCCGTACAAAGGAGGGGGGCTCTTAGAGTAACTTGTGCTTACCGCACAGTCTCTGAGCCGGCAGTCCTTGTCATTGCTGGAGTCATACCCGTAGGTCTACTAGCATTAGAGCGAAAGGCGATCTATAGAAGGAAAAGCGAGGTGGGAAGAGCCCGGGCAAGTACAGAAGAGAGAGCCCACACCTTGAGAAAATGGCAAGACTTATGGAGCACGGAGTCTAGAGGCAGATGGACGGCCCGACTTATCCCGCAGATTGAACCATGGGTGGGACGCGCGCATGGAGAAGTGTCGTACTACATGACGCAGTTCCTCAGCGGTCATGGGTGTTTTAGATCATACCTACATAACATGGGCAGGGCTGATTCACCAGAATGCCAGTACTGCGGGGTGGAAAAAGACGACGCAGAGCACACGCTGTTTTACTGTGAACGATGGGCGCAGCGAAGAGAAGGGATCGAAGCCGAGGTCGGTAGACTGACGGCCGAAAATATAGTGGGCCACATGCTTATGACGGAGGACAGGTGGAGAATGATACAAGGATACATTGAAGATGTCCTCCGCACAAAGCACAGAGAGGGTGAAATGCAGAGGGACCATCAGCCATTAGAGGTTAGAGCTTAGGAATTTCAATAGATGTAAGCCCATAAATAGCAGATGTGTGGTAGCAGTAGTTTAAGGCGATACATGGAGTGTAGATGTCATGGCGAGATGATATCTGACGGCTTGTTGCAGAGGTTAAGATTAGGGTGGTTCTTCCGCCTGTCTGGCGCGTGATAAAGAAGTGCTTGAAAAAACCTCAGTTGTAAAACACCGGCAAATAATGCTCGGTGTCTTGTGACTTAGGCTTAGACTAGAGCGCTTCTTCCGCCTGGCCGGGACGTGATAAAGAAGTGCCCGAAAAGAACCTCAGGCACAAAGGAGGAGGATACTCACCTCGCACCGACAGCAACTTACGTTTAAATTAAAGTTTTTATTATTTAGTATAAATAAGGTAGGATAGTATTAATAGGGTACAATTATAAGGGGAGTGTATAGGTATAGGAGTAAAATAATACACAATCGCAATAGGACAAAGAGTAATAGGTGAATAGTTGAATGACATATAATAGAACATAAGTAGCATAGATTTAACAATAAATTTAACAAACAACGGTGGAAAGACCCACAAAAAAAATTAACAATAGATTTAACAAACAACGGTGGAAAGACCCACAAAAAAAGGGGTCTCAGGGCAAGGCCCAACCTGAAGTAATGTGGTAAACGGTTCCGGGTTGGTGTCCTTGGAGTCCGAGGGAGGGGTTTTAGTCGGTAGTCGCATAGGAGTCCGACACAACGTCCGTAAACGGATTTCCCCTCCCTCGTAAAAAAAAAAAAAAAAAAAAAAAATTATTATTATTATTATTATTATTATTATTATTATTATTATTATTATTATTATTATTATTATTATTATTATTATTATTATTATTATTATTATTATTATTATTATTATTATTATTATTATTATTATTATTATTATTATTATTATTATTATTATTATTATTATTATTATTATTATTATTATTATTATTATTATTATTATTATTATTATTATTATTATTATTATTATTATTATTATTATTATTATTATTATTATTATTATTATTATTATTATTATTATTATTATTATTATTATTATTATTATTATTATTATTATTATTATTATTATTATTATTATTATTATTATTATTATTATTATTATTATTATTATTATTATTATTATTATTATTATTATTATTATTATTATTATTATTATTATTATTATTATTATTATTATTATTATTATTATTATTATTATTATTATTATTATTATTATTATTATTATTATTATTATTATTATTATTATTATTATTATTATTATTATTATTATTATTATTATTATTATTATTATTATTATTATTATTATTATTATTATTATTATTATTATTATTATTATTATTATTATTATTATTATTATTATTATTATTATTATTATTATTATTATTATTATTATTATTATTATTATTATTATTATTATTATTATTATTATTATTATTATTATTATTATTATTATTATTATTATTATTATTATTATTATTATTATTATTATTATTATTATTATTATTATTATTATTATTATTATTATTATTATTATTATTATTATTATTATTATTATTATTATTATTATTATTATTATTATTATTATTATTATTATTATTATTATTATTATTATTATTATTATTATTATTATTATTATTATTATTATTATTATTATTATTATTATTATTATTATTATTATTATTATTATTATTATTATTATTATTATTATTATTATTATTATTATTATTATTATTATTATTATTATTATTATTATTATTATTATTATTATTATTATTATTATTATTATTATTATTATTATTATTATTATTATTATTATTATTATTATTATTATTATTATTATTATTATTATTATTATTATTATTATTATTATTATTATTATTATTATTATTATTATTATTATTATTATTATTATTATTATTATTATTATTATTATTATTATTATTATTATTATTATTATTATTATTATTATTATTATTATTATTATTATTATTATTATTATTATTATTATTATTATTATTATTATTATTATTATTATTATTATTATTATTATTATTATTATTATTATTATTATTATTATTATTATTATTATTATTATTATTATTATTATTATTATTATTATTATTATTATTATTATTATTATTATTATTATTATTATTATTATTATTATTATTATTATTATTATTATTATTATTATTATTATTATTATTATTATTATTATTATTATTATTATTATTATTATTATTATTATTATTATTATTATTATTATTATTATTATTATTATTATTATTATTATTATTATTATTATTATTATTATTATTATTATTATTATTATTATTATTATTATTATTATTATTATTATTATTATTATTATTATTATTATTATTATTATTATTATTATTATTATTATTATTATTATTATTATTATTATTATTATTATTATTATTATTATTATTATTATTATTATTATTATTATTATTATTATTATTATTATTATTATTATTATTATTATTATTATTATTATTATTATTATTATTATTATTATTATTATTATTATTATTATTATTATTATTATTATTATTATTATTATTATTATTATTATTATTATTATTATTATTATTATTATTATTATTATTATTATTATTATTATTATTATTATTATTATTATTATTATTATTATTATTATTATTATTATTATTATTATTATTATTATTATTATTATTATTATTATTATTATTATTATTATTATTATTATTATTATTATTATTATTATTATTATTATTATTATTATTATTATTATTATTATTATTATTATTATTATTATTATTATTATTATTATTATTATTATTATTATTATTATTATTATTATTATTATTATTATTATTATTATTATTATTATTATTATTATTATTATTATTATTATTATTATTATTATTATTATTATTATTATTATTATTATTATTATTATTATTATTATTATTATTATTATTATTATTATTATTATTATTATTATTATTATTATTATTATTATTATTATTATTATTATTATTATTATTATTATTATTATTATTATTATTATTATTATTATTATTATTATTATTATTATTATTATTATTATTATTATTATTATTATTATTATTATTATTATTATTATTATTATTATTATTATTATTATTATTATTATTATTATTATTATTATTATTATTATTATTATTATTATTATTATTATTATTATTATTATTATTATTATTATTATTATTATTATTATTATTATTATTATTATTATTATTATTATTATTATTATTATTATTATTATTATTATTATTATTATTATTATTATTATTATTATTATTATTATTATTATTATTATTATTATTATTATTATTATTATTATTATTATTATTATTATTATTATTATTATTATTATTATTATTATTATTATTATTATTATTATTATTATTATTATTATTATTATTATTATTATTATTATTATTATTATTATTATTATTATTATTATTATTATTATTATTATTATTATTATTATTATTATTATTATTATTATTATTATTATTATTATTATTATTATTATTATTATTATTATTATTATTATTATTATTATTATTATTATTATTATTATTATTATTATTATTATTATTATTATTATTATTATTATTATTATTATTATTATTATTATTATTATTATTATTATTATTATTATTATTATTATTATTATTATTATTATTATTATTATTATTATTATTATTATTATTATTATTATTATTATTATTATTATTATTATTATTATTATTATTATTATTATTATTATTATTATTATTATTATTATTATTATTATTATTATTATTATTATTATTATTATTATTATTATTATTATTATTATTATTATTATTATTATTATTATTATTATTATTATTATTATTATTATTATTATTATTATTATTATTATTATTATTATTATTATTATTATTATTATTATTATTATTATTATTATTATTATTATTATTATTATTATTATTATTATTATTATTATTATTATTATTATTATTATTATTATTATTATTATTATTATTATTATTATTATTATTATTATTATTATTATTATTATTATTATTATTATTATTATTATTATTATTATTATTATTATTATTATTATTATTATTATTATTATTATTATTATTATTATTATTATTATTATTATTATTATTATTATTATTATTATTATTATTATTATTATTATTATTATTATTATTATTATTATTATTATTATTATTATTATTATTATTATTATTATTATTATTATTATTATTATTATTATTATTATTATTATTATTATTATTATTATTATTATTATTATTATTATTATTATTATTATTATTATTATTATTATTATTATTATTATTATTATTATTATTATTATTATTATTATTATTATTATTATTATTATTATTATTATTATTATTATTATTATTATTATTATTATTATTATTATTATTATTATTATTATTATTATTATTATTATTATTATTATTATTATTATTATTATTATTATTATTATTATTATTATTATTATTATTATTATTATTATTATTATTATTATTATTATTATTATTATTATTATTATTATTATTATTATTATTATTATTATTATTATTATTATTATTATTATTATTATTATTATTATTATTATTATTATTATTATTATTATTATTATTATTATTATTATTATTATTATTATTATTATTATTATTATTATTATTATTATTATTATTATTATTATTATTATTATTATTATTATTATTATTATTATTATTATTATTATTATTATTATTATTATTATTATTATTATTATTATTATTATTATTATTATTATTATTATTATTATTATTATTATTATTATTATTATTATTATTATTATTATTATTATTATTATTATTATTATTATTATTATTATTATTATTATTATTATTATTATTATTATTATTATTATTATTATTATTATTATTATTATTATTATTATTATTATTATTATTATTATTATTATTATTATTATTATTATTATTATTATTATTATTATTATTATTATTATTATTATTATTATTATTATTATTATTATTATTATTATTATTATTATTATTATTATTATTATTATTATTATTATTATTATTATTATTATTATTATTATTATTATTATTATTATTATTATTATTATTATTATTATTATTATTATTATTATTATTATTATTATTATTATTATTATTATTATTATTATTATTATTATTATTATTATTATTATTATTATTATTATTATTATTATTATTATTATTATTATTATTATTATTATTATTATTATTATTATTATTATTATTATTATTATTATTATTATTATTATTATTATTATTATTATTATTATTATTATTATTATTATTATTATTATTATTATTATTATTATTATTATTATTATTATTATTATTATTATTATTATTATTATTATTATTATTATTATTATTATTATTATTATTATTATTATTATTATTATTATTATTATTATTATTATTATTATTATTATTATTATTATTATTATTATTATTATTATTATTATTATTATTATTATTATTATTATTATTATTATTATTATTATTATTATTATTATTATTATTATTATTATTATTATTATTATTATTATTATTATTATTATTATTATTATTATTATTATTATTATTATTATTATTATTATTATTATTATTATTATTATTATTATTATTATTATTATTATTATTATTATTATTATTATTATTATTATTATTATTATTATTATTATTATTATTATTATTATTATTATTATTATTATTATTATTATTATTATTATTATTATTATTATTATTATTATTATTATTATTATTATTATTATTATTATTATTATTATTATTATTATTATTATTATTATTATTATTATTATTATTATTATTATTATTATTATTATTATTATTATTATTATTATTATTATTATTATTATTATTATTATTATTATTATTATTATTATTATTATTATTATTATTATTATTATTATTATTATTATTATTATTATTATTATTATTATTATTATTATTATTATTATTATTATTATTATTATTATTATTATTATTATTATTATTATTATTATTATTATTATTATTATTATTATTATTATTATTATTATTATTATTATTATTATTATTATTATTATTATTATTATTATTATTATTATTATTATTATTATTATTATTATTATTATTATTATTATTATTATTATTATTATTATTATTATTATTATTATTATTATTATTATTATTATTATTATTATTATTATTATTATTATTATTATTATTATTATTATTATTATTATTATTATTATTATTATTATTATTATTATTATTATTATTATTATTATTATTATTATTATTATTATTATTATTATTATTATTATTATTATTATTATTATTATTATTATTATTATTATTATTATTATTATTATTATTATTATTATTATTATTATTATTATTATTATTATTATTATTATTATTATTATTATTATTATTATTATTATTATTATTATTATTATTATTATTATTATTATTATTATTATTATTATTATTATTATTATTATTATTATTATTATTATTATTATTATTATTATTATTATTATTATTATTATTATTATTATTATTATTATTATTATTATTATTATTATTATTATTATTATTATTATTATTATTATTATTATTATTATTATTATTATTATTATTATTATTATTATTATTATTATTATTATTATTATTATTATTATTATTATTATTATTATTATTATTATTATTATTATTATTATTATTATTATTATTATTATTATTATTATTATTATTATTATTATTATTATTATTATTATTATTATTATTATTATTATTATTATTATTATTATTATTATTATTATTATTATTATTATTATTATTATTATTATTATTATTATTATTATTATTATTATTATTATTATTATTATTATTATTATTATTATTATTATTATTATTATTATTATTATTATTATTATTATTATTATTATTATTATTATTATTATTATTATTATTATTATTATTATTATTATTATTATTATTATTATTATTATTATTATTATTATTATTATTATTATTATTATTATTATTATTATTATTATTATTATTATTATTATTATTATTATTATTATTATTATTATTATTATTATTATTATTATTATTATTATTATTATTATTATTATTATTATTATTATTATTATTATTATTATTATTATTATTATTATTATTATTATTATTATTATTATTATTATTATTATTATTATTATTATTATTATTATTATTATTATTATTATTATTATTATTATTATTATTATTATTATTATTATTATTATTATTATTATTATTATTATTATTATTATTATTATTATTATTATTATTATTATTATTATTATTATTATTATTATTATTATTATTATTATTATTATTATTATTATTATTATTATTATTATTATTATTATTATTATTATTATTATTATTATTATTATTATTATTATTATTATTATTATTATTATTATTATTATTATTATTATTATTATTATTATTATTATTATTATTATTATTATTATTATTATTATTATTATTATTATTATTATTATTATTATTATTATTATTATTATTATTATTATTATTATTATTATTATTATTATTATTATTATTATTATTATTATTATTATTATTATTATTATTATTATTATTATTATTATTATTATTATTATTATTATTATTATTATTATTATTATTATTATTATTATTATTATTATTATTATTATTATTATTATTATTATTATTATTATTATTATTATTATTATTATTATTATTATTATTATTATTATTATTATTATTATTATTATTATTATTATTATTATTATTATTATTATTATTATTATTATTATTATTATTATTATTATTATTATTATTATTATTATTATTATTATTATTATTATTATTATTATTATTATTATTATTATTATTATTATTATTATTATTATTATTATTATTATTATTATTATTATTATTATTATTATTATTATTATTATTATTATTATTATTATTATTATTATTATTATTATTATTATTATTATTATTATTATTATTATTATTATTATTATTATTATTATTATTATTATTATTATTATTATTATTATTATTATTATTATTATTATTATTATTATTATTATTATTATTATTATTATTATTATTATTATTATTATTATTATTATTATTATTATTATTATTATTATTATTATTATTATTATTATTATTATTATTATTATTATTATTATTATTATTATTATTATTATTATTATTATTATTATTATTATTATTATTATTATTATTATTATTATTATTATTATTATTATTATTATTATTATTATTATTATTATTATTATTATTATTATTATTATTATTATTATTATTATTATTATTATTATTATTATTATTATTATTATTATTATTATTATTATTATTATTATTATTATTATTATTATTATTATTATTATTATTATTATTATTATTATTATTATTATTATTATTATTATTATTATTATTATTATTATTATTATTATTATTATTATTATTATTATTATTATTATTATTATTATTATTATTATTATTATTATTATTATTATTATTATTATTATTATTATTATTATTATTATTATTATTATTATTATTATTATTATTATTATTATTATTATTATTATTATTATTATTATTATTATTATTATTATTATTATTATTATTATTATTATTATTATTATTATTATTATTATTATTATTATTATTATTATTATTATTATTATTATTATTATTATTATTATTATTATTATTATTATTATTATTATTATTATTATTATTATTATTATTATTATTATTATTATTATTATTATTATTATTATTATTATTATTATTATTATTATTATTATTATTATTATTATTATTATTATTATTATTATTATTATTATTATTATTATTATTATTATTATTATTATTATTATTATTATTATTATTATTATTATTATTATTATTATTATTATTATTATTATTATTATTATTATTATTATTATTATTATTATTATTATTATTATTATTATTATTATTATTATTATTATTATTATTATTATTATTATTATTATTATTATTATTATTATTATTATTATTATTATTATTATTATTATTATTATTATTATTATTATTATTATTATTATTATTATTATTATTATTATTATTATTATTATTATTATTATTATTATTATTATTATTATTATTATTATTATTATTATTATTATTATTATTATTATTATTATTATTATTATTATTATTATTATTATTATTATTATTATTATTATTATTATTATTATTATTATTATTATTATTATTATTATTATTATTATTATTATTATTATTATTATTATTATTATTATTATTATTATTATTATTATTATTATTATTATTATTATTATTATTATTATTATTATTATTATTATTATTATTATTATTATTATTATTATTATTATTATTATTATTATTATTATTATTATTATTATTATTATTATTATTATTATTATTATTATTATTATTATTATTATTATTATTATTATTATTATTATTATTATTATTATTATTATTATTATTATTATTATTATTATTATTATTATTATTATTATTATTATTATTATTATTATTATTATTATTATTATTATTATTATTATTATTATTATTATTATTATTATTATTATTATTATTATTATTATTATTATTATTATTATTATTATTATTATTATTATTATTATTATTATTATTATTATTATTATTATTATTATTATTATTATTATTATTATTATTATTATTATTATTATTATTATTATTATTATTATTATTATTATTATTATTATTATTATTATTATTATTATTATTATTATTATTATTATTATTATTATTATTATTATTATTATTATTATTATTATTATTATTATTATTATTATTATTATTATTATTATTATTATTATTATTATTTATTATTATTATTATTATTATTATTATTATTATTATTATTATTATTATTATTATTATTATTATTATTATTATTATTATTATTATTATTATTATTATTATTATTATTATTATTATTATTATTATTATTATTATTATTATTATTATTATTATTATTATTATTATTATTATTATTATTATTATTATTATTATTATTATTATTATTATTATTATTATTATTATTATTATTATTATTATTATTATTATTATTATTATTATTATTATTATTATTATTATTATTATTATTATTATTATTATTATTATTATTATTATTATTATTATTATTATTATTATTATTATTATTATTATTATTATTATTATTATTATTATTATTATTATTATTATTATTATTATTATTATTATTATTATTATTATTATTATTATTATTATTATTATTATTATTATTATTATTATTATTATTATTATTATTATTATTATTATTATTATTATTATTATTATTATTATTATTATTATTATTATTATTATTATTATTATTATTATTATTATTATTATTATTATTATTATTATTATTATTATTATTATTATTATTATTATTATTATTATTATTATTATTATTATTATTATTATTATTATTATTATTATTATTATTATTATTATTATTATTATTATTATTATTATTATTATTATTATTATTATTATTATTATTATTATTATTATTATTATTATTATTATTATTATTATTATTATTATTATTATTATTATTATTATTATTATTATTATTATTATTATTATTATTATTATTATTATTATTATTATTATTATTATTATTATTATTATTATTATTATTATTATTATTATTATTATTATTATTATTATTATTATTATTATTATTATTATTATTATTATTATTATTATTATTATTATTATTATTATTATTATTATTATTATTATTATTATTATTATTATTATTATTATTATTATTATTATTATTATTATTATTATTATTATTATTATTATTATTATTATTATTATTATTATTATTATTATTATTATTATTATTATTATTATTATTATTATTATTATTATTATTATTATTATTATTATTATTATTATTATTATTATTATTATTATTATTATTATTATTATTATTATTATTATTATTATTATTATTATTATTATTATTATTATTATTATTATTATTATTATTATTATTATTATTATTATTATTATTATTATTATTATTATTATTATTATTATTATTATTATTATTATTATTATTATTATTATTATTATTATTATTATTATTATTATTATTATTATTATTATTATTATTATTATTATTATTATTATTATTATTATTATTATTATTATTATTATTATTATTATTATTATTATTATTATTATTATTATTATTATTATTATTATTATTATTATTATTATTATTATTATTATTATTATTATTATTATTATTATTATTATTATTATTATTATTATTATTATTATTATTATTATTATTATTATTATTATTATTATTATTATTATTATTATTATTATTATTATTATTATTATTATTATTATTATTATTATTATTATTATTATTATTATTATTATTATTATTATTATTATTATTATTATTATTATTATTATTATTATTATTATTATTATTATTATTATTATTATTATTATTATTATTATTATTATTATTATTATTATTATTATTATTATTATTATTATTATTATTATTATTATTATTATTATTATTATTATTATTATTATTATTATTATTATTATTATTATTATTATTATTATTATTATTATTATTATTATTATTATTATTATTATTATTATTATTATTATTATTATTATTATTATTATTATTATTATTATTATTATTATTATTATTATTATTATTATTATTATTATTATTATTATTATTATTATTATTATTATTATTATTATTATTATTATTATTATTATTATTATTATTATTATTATTATTATTATTATTATTATTATTATTATTATTATTATTATTATTATTATTATTATTATTATTATTATTATTATTATTATTATTATTATTATTATTATTATTATTATTATTATTATTATTATTATTATTATTATTATTATTATTATTATTATTATTATTATTATTATTATTATTATTATTATTATTATTATTATTATTATTATTATTATTATTATTATTATTATTATTATTATTATTATTATTATTATTATTATTATTATTATTATTATTATTATTATTATTATTATTATTATTATTATTATTATTATTATTATTATTATTATTATTATTATTATTATTATTATTATTATTATTATTATTATTATTATTATTATTATTATTATTATTATTATTATTATTATTATTATTATTATTATTATTATTATTATTATTATTATTATTATTATTATTATTATTATTATTATTATTATTATTATTATTATTATTATTATTATTATTATTATTATTATTATTATTATTATTATTATTATTATTATTATTATTATTATTATTATTATTATTATTATTATTATTATTATTATTATTATTATTATTATTATTATTATTATTATTATTATTATTATTATTATTATTATTATTATTATTATTATTATTATTATTATTATTATTATTATTATTATTATTATTATTATTATTATTATTATTATTATTATTATTATTATTATTATTATTATTATTATTATTATTATTATTATTATTATTATTATTATTATTATTATTATTATTATTATTATTATTATTATTATTATTATTATTATTATTATTATTATTATTATTATTATTATTATTATTATTATTATTATTATTATTATTATTATTATTATTATTATTATTATTATTATTATTATTATTATTATTATTATTATTATTATTATTATTATTATTATTATTATTATTATTATTATTATTATTATTATTATTATTATTATTATTATTATTATTATTATTATTATTATTATTATTATTATTATTATTATTATTATTATTATTATTATTATTATTATTATTATTATTATTATTATTATTATTATTATTATTATTATTATTATTATTATTATTATTATTATTATTATTATTATTATTATTATTATTATTATTATTATTATTATTATTATTATTATTATTATTATTATTATTATTATTATTATTATTATTATTATTATTATTATTATTATTATTATTATTATTATTATTATTATTATTATTATTATTATTATTATTATTATTATTATTATTATTATTATTATTATTATTATTATTATTATTATTATTATTATTATTATTATTATTATTATTATTATTATTATTATTATTATTATTATTATTATTATTATTATTATTATTATTATTATTATTATTATTATTATTATTATTATTATTATTATTATTATTATTATTATTATTATTATTATTATTATTATTATTATTATTATTATTATTATTATTATTATTATTATTATTATTATTATTATTATTATTATTATTATTATTATTATTATTATTATTATTATTATTATTATATTATTATTATTATTATTATTATTATTATTATTATTATTATTATTATTATTATTATTATTATTATTATTATTATTATTATTATTATTATTATTATTATTATTATTATTATTATTATTATTATTATTATTATTATTATTATTATTATTATTATTATTATTATTATTATTATTATTATTATTATTATTATTATTATTATTATTATTATTATTATTATTATTATTATTATTATTATTATTATTATTATTATTATTATTATTATTATTATTATTATTATTATTATTATTATTATTATTATTATTATTATTATTATTATTATTATTATTATTATTATTATTATTATTATTATTATTATTATTATTATTATTATTATTATTATTATTATTATTATTATTATTATTATTATTATTATTATTATTATTATTATTATTATTATTATTATTATTATTATTATTATTATTATTATTATTATTATTATTATTATTATTATTATTATTATTATTATTATTATTATTATTATTATTATTATTATTATTATTATTATTATTATTATTATTATTATTATTATTATTATTATTATTATTATTATTATTATTATTATTATTATTATTATTATTATTATTATTATTATTATTATTATTATTATTATTATTATTATTATTATTATTATTATTATTATTATTATTATTATTATTATTATTATTATTATTATTATTATTATTATTATTATTATTATTATTATTATTATTATTATTATTATTATTATTATTATTATTATTATTATTATTATTATTATTATTATTATTATTATTATTATTATTATTATTATTATTATTATTATTATTATTATTATTATTATTATTATTATTATTATTATTATTATTATTATTATTATTATTATTATTATTATTATTATTATTATTATTATTATTATTATTATTATTATTATTATTATTATTATTATTATTATTATTATTATTATTATTATTATTATTATTATTATTATTATTATTATTATTATTATTATTATTATTATTATTATTATTATTATTATTATTATTATTATTATTATTATTATTATTATTATTATTATTATTATTATTATTATTATTATTATTATTATTATTATTATTATTATTATTATTATTATTATTATTATTATTATTATTATTATTATTATTATTATTATTATTATTATTATTATTATTATTATTATTATTATTATTATTATTATTATTATTATTATTATTATTATTATTATTATTATTATTATTATTATTATTATTATTATTATTATTATTATTATTATTATTATTATTATTATTATTATTATTATTATTATTATTATTATTATTATTATTATTATTATTATTATTATTATTATTATTATTATTATTATTATTATTATTATTATTATTATTATTATTATTATTATTATTATTATTATTATTATTATTATTATTATTATTATTATTATTATTATTATTATTATTATTATTATTATTATTATTATTATTATTATTATTATTATTATTATTATTATTATTATTATTATTATTATTATTATTATTATTATTATTATTATTATTATTATTATTATTATTATTATTATTATTATTATTATTATTATTATTATTATTATTATTATTATTATTATTATTATTATTATTATTATTATTATTATTATTATTATTATTATTATTATTATTATTATTATTATTATTATTATTATTATTATTATTATTATTATTATTATTATTATTATTATTATTATTATTATTATTATTATTATTATTATTATTATTATTATTATTATTATTATTATTATTATTATTATTATTATTATTATTATTATTATTATTATTATTATTATTATTATTATTATTATTATTATTATTATTATTATTATTATTATTATTATTATTATTATTATTATTATTATTATTATTATTATTATTATTATTATTATTATTATTATTATTATTATTATTATTATTATTATTATTATTATTATTATTATTATTATTATTATTATTATTATTATTATTATTATTATTATTATTATTATTATTATTATTATTATTATTATTATTATTATTATTATTATTATTATTATTATTATTATTATTATTATTATTATTATTATTATTATTATTATTATTATTATTATTATTATTATTATTATTATTATTATTATTATTATTATTATTATTATTATTATTATTATTATTATTATTATTATTATTATTATTATTATTATTATTATTATTATTATTATTATTATTATTATTATTATTATTATTATTATTATTATTATTATTATTATTATTATTATTATTATTATTATTATTATTATTATTATTATTATTATTATTATTATTATTATTATTATTATTATTATTATTATTATTATTATTATTATTATTATTATTATTATTATTATTATTATTATTATTATTATTATTATTATTATTATTATTATTATTATTATTATTATTATTATTATTATTATTATTATTATTATTATTATTATTATTATTATTATTATTATTATTATTATTATTATTATTATTATTATTATTATTATTATTATTATTATTATTATTATTATTATTATTATTATTATTATTATTATTATTATTATTATTATTATTATTATTATTATTATTATTATTATTATTATTATTATTATTATTATTATTATTATTATTATTATTATTATTATTATTATTATTATTATTATTATTATTATTATTATTATTATTATTATTATTATTATTATTATTATTATTATTATTATTATTATTATTATTATTATTATTATTATTATTATTATTATTATTATTATTATTATTATTATTATTATTATTATTATTATTATTATTATTATTATTATTATTATTATTATTATTATTATTATTATTATTATTATTATTATTATTATTATTATTATTATTATTATTATTATTATTATTATTATTATTATTATTATTATTATTATTATTATTATTATTATTATTATTATTATTATTATTATTATTATTATTATTATTATTATTATTATTATTATTATTATTATTATTATTATTATTATTATTATTATTATTATTATTATTATTATTATTATTATTATTATTATTATTATTATTATTATTATTATTATTATTATTATTATTATTATTATTATTATTATTATTATTATTATTATTATTATTATTATTATTATTATTATTATTATTATTATTATTATTATTATTATTATTATTATTATTATTATTATTATTATTATTATTATTATTCCGTGTGGGGTTTTCCGTCCCCCATCGGACGCGTCCCCAGGTGGCGGATAGGGGAACGCTCTGTAGATATGCAGAGCAGGTACTTTCCACTCGCGGACCAAAACGGAGATTAGGCGAAAAAATCCAACGCACGTCTGTTCCCAAGGTGGGCGGTGCGCTGGTCAGCGTCTGTCACCATGTCAGGTGCGGCTGCCATAATGTTTGCGACCGGTACACGTTGCGGCACACTGGGAGTGCCCGGAGATGTCGCTGGTGTCCCGCCGGCGGTGTGGAAGGGCTGCTGTTAATTCAGCTGAGGTGGTAGCCGTGACGTGTATCAGGAGCCAGCCCCTTCGGTCCCTGGTCAGGGAGTGTGCATTGGATGCAGAAGTAGAAGTCTGCATTGCTCCGAGCGAGCGCAGGTCCGTCCGTGTATTCCGGGACTTGTTAAGCGTAGGTCAGGCCTCAGAGGACTGGGGTAGGGGCTAATGTCCCCGAGGGTATACCCGTTCCTGACTATTACGGCCCGCTCCCCTGCACACGATGCGCTGGTGATCAACAATGATGGATACTATTGGGAAAAACACAAACAATACGCAAAACAGAGAGAGAAAGGCAAGTGTAGAGGCCCAAGAAGGCATTAATGCGCTGCACAATGATGAACTCTATAACGGAAGGACAGATGAAAGAATCCTTCCAGGAGCCTTTAGCCGAAGCGCGAAGGTGGCAAGGACACCACCAAGCAAAGATACACCTAAACCAAGCAGTTCGTTGATGCGCACGCCACCAGACAAAGTGGCCTGTGCACCAACGGGTGGTCTGCCCAGCCCGACAAACGGGTATGTACCAGCAAACGCAGACGCCCAAGAAGCGGAAAACGCTAATGAATCGATCCAAAGTAGCAGACAGGAGGAAAGAGGAGGATCACCGCGACACAACTTCATCGAACGAATGAAAAAGGAGGAGGATGCGGCACTTGCAAAATGCAAAAGTGCACTGCGAGACATCAAAGCAGCAATTAAAAAACAGAAAAATATCTCAAAGACTGTCCAAGACAGGGCCGATGAAATGACTGAATTGATAGATATTATCGAGACCTGTCGGAAGTCTTGGCGAAAAGCCGAGTTGCAGGACCAAAAATTGGCAACGCGGACACAGAACTTAGGCGCACAAACACCCATCACTAGCAAGAGGGCTGCTACGAGCCCGATCGAGCAAGAAGCGGGGAAAAAGCTATGTGAAGGAGTGCCGGAGGAGGAAGAATGGCAAGTTCATACGAAGAAAGGCAGAACCAAGGCCGTCAGAAATAAACAAAAAGAGCCAGATGTCCCCTGCCCCGGGCAAGAGACGTCTGTCCACCAGAGGCAAAAAAATAAGGAGAAGAAACGCAGGCCTCGAAGAGAAGCCTTCGTGATAAAACCGCTGCAAGGGAAATCTTACGCAGAGGTCCTAGGCATGATCCGGGCAAAAGTTAATCCTGCAGAAACCAACACGGATGTAAGATCCATTCGCCGAACCCGTTCCGGGGAACTGCTGGTGGAACTAGGAAAAGAGATGGGCGATAAAGCGGCATTTAGTGATGCCCTGAAGCGCTCGCTAGGAGACGGCGCCACGGTACGCAGTCTCGAGCCCAAGGAATCTGTGGAGATCAGGGACCTAGATGATCTCACTACAGAAGAGGAGGTGCTGGCGGCGGTTATAAGAGCTACAAGCGGGCTCGCTGAAAACCCTACCGTCTCCATCTCAAACAGTAACAGCAGGGGGCAGAAAAAGGCCACGGTCACGCTCAACACGAAGGGGGCAAGCCAACTCCTGAAGGCCCAGCATATCAAAATTGGCTGGGTGAGCTGCAGGGTCCAACAAAAATGTAACGTTCCACGGTGCTTCCGTTGTCTCAGCTACGGGCATCACGCCAGCACTTGTAAAGGGCCAGAAAGGAGTCGCCTATGCTTCAAGTGCATGAAAGCGGAGCACAAGGCCAAGCAGTGCTCGGCTCCGGATCACTGTACAATATGTGAAGAAACAGGCAAAGGTCCGGAAGGGCTCGACCACGCGCCTGGGTCAAAACGGTGTAGGGTATTCGCAGATGCCCTAGAAAAAAGCAAAAAGCTTATGAGATGATCCGTATCTTACAAGCCAATATGAATCGGAGTTTAACAGCGAATAATTTGCTGCACCAAATAGGAAACGAGAAAAAGGTGGACCTTCTACTCATAAGCGAGCAATATAAGAACTACCACTCTCCAGGTTGGTACCTGGATGAGCTTGGGACGGCTGCAATATGGGTAAGAGAACCAACCAAGGTGCGGGTGGCAGCGCATGGGAGCGGCCGGGGTTACGTTTGGGTAAAGAGCTCTGGAGTAACGTATTTCAGTTGCTATTTTACCCCGAACGAACCTATTCGATACTACAGGGACAAAGTGGACGCCCTTGAGGACAAAATCCGCCAAACGGGAGGAAGAGTGGTGGTTGCGGGTGATTTCAACGCAAGAGGCGTAGAGTGGGGCATGCCCGAGACCGATTCGCGGGGCAGATATCTATTGGAAATGGTTGCCCGAACAGGTCTCGCCATATTGAATATCGGTAACACTCCAACTTTTCGCCGTCCCGGATATAGAGGAACCATTCCTGATATCTCACTTGCTTCAGAGGGAATGGTAGCAGCAGTAAAAGAATGGAGAGTGCTCGAGGAATACACAGGAAGTGACCACCAATACATCACGTTCAGAGTTTATGATGGCCATGTAGCACCGACGGCCGGGCTGAGTGGTAAAAGACTGTGGAATGTGCGAAGCTTTGACGAAGATAAGTTCAAAACAGTACTCCTCGCGGGCCTGGCCAGTGTGAAACATCCACATACGACAGAGGACAGGTCGCTGGCGGAGAAAGCCGTTAAGGATTCCATGAACCTTCTTCATAGGGCATGCGAAGCGGCGATGCCACGCAGGAGACCCAGGCATAACAAACGCCCCGTGTACTGGTGGACGACCGAAATAGCTGAACTACGGAGAACTTGCCTGCGCGTGAGACGGAAAGCGCAAAGGGCCAAGAACCGGGGGGAGGCAAGTGCCCTCTCCCTCGAGTACAAAACCGCTAAAAAGGTGCTACGATCCACCATAAGGCGCAGCAAGGTAGCACAATGGCGGAGGCTGGCGGAGGAAGTAAATGCGGACCCCTGGGGACTTGGGTACAAGATTGTGACTAAGAAACTGGGAGCGATGGCACCAAGACCCATCATGGAGGCAGAAGTCATGGCCCATATCGTGAACGCGCTCTTCCCGACGCACCCAATCAGAGAGAGAGAAGTGGAAGACGTCGGAAACATACCTTTGTTTACCGAGGAGGAGCTGATGGTAGCAATAAATTCCCTCCGCAACGGGAAAGCCCCAGGACCAGACGGAATTCCCAGCGAAGCGCTAAAGAAGGCGCTCGGGGCGTGCCCCGAAATCCTGCTGGGAATGTACAACACGTGTTTGAAGGCAGGACTGTTTTATTCCCCCTGGAAGATAGGAAGACTTGTGCTGATTAACAAGGGCAAAGGAGATGTACTGGCACCATCATCGTACCGCCCACTATGCATGCTAGACACCGCGGGTAAAGTCCTTGAAAAACTGCTGCAGCCCCGTCTATTATCGGCAATCCGGACAGCAGGGGACCTATGCGAACGTCAATATGGCTTCCGCCGGGGACGGTGCACTATTGATGCGATAAATGAGGTCGTTGAAGCGGTTCATAGAGCTGAGAGGGGTAATCACCATTCACGCCGAATGGTCTTATTAGTGACACTAGATGTTAAGAATGCATTCAACTCGGCAAGGTGGTGCGACATTCTCGATGCGTTGGAGAAAACTTTCCAAGTGCCGGGATACCTACTCCGTATGATGAAGGACTATCTGAGTGATCGAGCGCTGGAGTATGAGACTGTGGAAGGCATCCGCAGAAAGACTATAACAGCGGGGGCGGCGCAAGGGTCTATTCTCGGCCCGGATCTGTGGAATATTTCCTACGATAGCCTCTTGCGACTAGAGATGCCAGAAGAGACGCGCTTGGTTGGCTACGCGGACGATGTCGTAGCGTTGATTGCTGCGCGCACCTACGAGTTGGCGCAACTTAAACTCAACCAAGTCATGCGGAGGGTGAACAGCTGGATGAGCGAGCATGGACTTTCGTTAGCTGCAGCCAAGACGGAAATCGTAATCCTCACGAAAAGGAGGATCGAGAAGGCTCTGCCCATTGTAGTGGGAGATGAGCACATGCAGACAAAGCCTGCCGCTAAGTATCTGGGGGTGACAATGGACACTAAGCTCACCTTCGGAGAACACATTCGGCGGACGGCAGACAAGGCGGCGTTAATAACAACATATTTGAGCAGGATAATGGCTAACACCCATGGGCCAATGCCGGCGAAACGGCGACTATTGATGAGCACGGTGCAGTCCATACTTCTATACGGCGCTGAGATA
>OZ020569.1:30863318-30869909 GCA_963971475.1 Chrysops caecutiens
ATTATTATTATTATTATTATTATTATTATTATTATTATTATTATTATTATTATTATTATTATTATTATTATTATTATTATTATTATTATTATTATTATTATTATTATTATTATTATTATTATTATTATTATTATTATTATTATTATTATTATTATTATTATTATTATTATTATTATTATTATTATTATTATTATTATTATTATTATTATTATTATTATTATTATTATTATTATTATTATTATTATTATTATTATTATTATTATTATTATTATTATTATTATTATTATTATTATTATTATTATTATTATTATTATTATTATTATTATTATTATTATTATTATTATTATTATTATTATTATTATTATTATTATTATTATTATTATTATTATTATTATTATTATTATTATTATTATTATTATTATTATTATTATTATTATTATTATTATTATTATTATTATTATTATTATTATTATTATTATTATTATTATTATTATTATTATTATTATTATTATTATTATTATTATTATTATTATTATTATTATTATTATTATTATTATTATTATTATTATTATTATTATTATTATTATTATTATTATTATTATTATTATTATTATTATTATTATTATTATTATTATTATTATTATTATTATTATTATTATTATTATTATTATTATTATTATTATTATTATTATTATTATTATTATTATTATTATTATTATTATTATTATTATTATTATTATTATTATTATTATTATTATTATTATTATTATTATTATTATTATTATTATTATTATTATTATTATTATTATTATTATTATTATTATTATTATTATTATTATTATTATTATTATTATTATTATTATTATTATTATTATTATTATTATTATTATTATTATTATTATTATTATTATTATTATTATTATTATTATTATTATTATTATTATTATTATTATTATTATTATTATTATTATTATTATTATTATTATTATTATTATTATTATTATTATTATTATTATTATTATTATTATTATTATTATTATTATTATTATTATTATTATTATTATTATTATTATTATTATTATTATTATTATTATTATTATTATTATTATTATTATTATTATTATTATTATTATTATTATTATTATTATTATTATTATTATTATTATTATTATTATTATTATTATTATTATTATTATTATTATTATTATTATTATTATTATTATTATTATTATTATTATTATTATTATTATTATTATTATTATTATTATTATTATTATTATTATTATTATTATTATTATTATTATTATTATTATTATTATTATTATTATTATTATTATTATTATTATTATTATTATTATTATTATTATTATTATTATTATTATTATTATTATTATTATTATTATTATTATTATTATTATTATTATTATTATTATTATTATTATTATTATTATTATTATTATTATTATTATTATTATTATTATTATTATTATTATTATTATTATTATTATTATTATTATTATTATTATTATTATTATTATTATTATTATTATTATTATTATTATTATTATTATTATTATTATTATTATTATTATTATTATTATTATTATTATTATTATTATTATTATTATTATTATTATTATTATTATTATTATTATTATTATTATTATTATTATTATTATTATTATTATTATTATTATTATTATTATTATTATTATTATTATTATTATTATTATTATTATTATTATTATTATTATTATTATTATTATTATTATTATTATTATTATTATTATTATTATTATTATTATTATTATTATTATTATTATTATTATTATTATTATTATTATTATTATTATTATTATTATTATTATTATTATTATTATTATTATTATTATTATTATTATTATTATTATTATTATTATTATTATTATTATTATTATTATTATTATTATTATTATTATTATTATTATTATTATTATTATTATTATTATTATTATTATTATTATTATTATTATTATTATTATTATTATTATTATTATTATTATTATTATTATTATTATTATTATTATTATTATTATTATTATTATTATTATTATTATTATTATTATTATTATTATTATTATTATTATTATTATTATTATTATTATTATTATTATTATTATTATTATTATTATTATTATTATTATTATTATTATTATTATTATTATTATTATTATTATTATTATTATTATTATTATTATTATTATTATTATTATTATTATTATTATTATTATTATTATTATTATTATTATTATTATTATTATTATTATTATTATTATTATTATTATTATTATTATTATTATTATTATTATTATTATTATTATTATTATTATTATTATTATTATTATTATTATTATTATTATTATTATTATTATTATTATTATTATTATTATTATTATTATTATTATTATTATTATTATTATTATTATTATTATTATTATTATTATTATTATTATTATTATTATTATTATTATTATTATTATTATTATTATTATTATTATTATTATTATTATTATTATTATTATTATTATTATTATTATTATTATTATTATTATTATTATTATTATTATTATTATTATTATTATTATTATTATTATTATTATTATTATTATTATTATTATTATTATTATTTATTATTATTATTATTATTATTATTATTATTATTATTATTATTATTATTATTATTATTATTATTATTATTATTATTATATTATTATTATTATTATTATTATTATTATTATTATTATTATTATTATTATTATTATTATTATTATTATTATTATTATTATTATTATTATTATTATTATTATTATATTATTATTATTATTATTATTATTATTATTATTATTATTATTATTATTATTATTATTATTATTATTATTATTATTATTATTATTATTATTATTATTATTATTATTATTATTATTATTATTATTATTATTATTATTATTATTATTATTATTATTATTATTATTATTATTATTATTATTATTATTATTATTATTATTATTATTATTATTATTATTATTATTATTATTATTATTATTATTATTATTATTATTATTATTATTATTATTATTATTATTATTATTATTATTATTATTATTATTATTATTATTATTATTATTATTATTATTATTATTATTATTATTATTATTATTATTATTATTATTATTATTATTATTATTATTATTATTATTATTATTATTATTATTATTATTATTATTATTATTATTATTATTATTATTATTATTATTATTATTATTATTATTATTATTATTATTATTATTATTATTATTATTATTATTATTATTATTATTATTATTATTATTATTATTATTATTATTATTATTATTATTATTATTATTATTATTATTATTATTATTATTATTATTATTATTATTATTATTATTATTATTATTATTATTATTATTATTATTATTATTATTATTATTATTATTATTATTATTATTATTATTATTATTATTATTATTATTATTATTATTATTATTATTATTATTATTATTATTATTATTATTATTATTATTATTATTATTATTATTATTATTATTATTATTATTATTATTATTATTATTATTATTATTATTATTATTATTATTATTATTATTATTATTATTATTATTATTATTATTATTATTATTATTATTATTATTATTATTATTATTATTATTATTATTATTATTATTATTATTATTATTATTATTATTATTATTATTATTATTATTATTATTATTATTATTATTATTATTATTATTATTATTATTATTATTATTATTATTATTATTATTATTATTATTATTATTATTATTATTATTATTATTATTATTATTATTATTATTATTATTATTATTATTATTATTATTATTATTATTATTATTATTATTATTATTATTATTATTATTATTATTATTATTATTATTATTATTATTATTATTATTATTATTATTATTATTATTATTATTATTATTATTATTATTATTATTATTATTATTATTATTATTATTATTATTATTATTATTATTATTATTATTATTATTATTATTATTATTATTATTATTATTATTATTATTATTATTATTATTATTATTATTATTATTATTATTATTATTATTATTATTATTATTATTATTATTATTATTATTATTATTATTATTATTATTATTATTATTATTATTATTATTATTATTATTATTATTATTATTATTATTATTATTATTATTATTATTATTATTATTATTATTATTATTATTATTATTATTATTATTATTATTATTATTATTATTATTATTATTATTATTATTATTATTATTATTATTATTATTATTATTATTATTATTATTATTATTATTATTATTATTATTATTATTATTATTATTATTATTATTATTATTATTATTATTATTATTATTATTATTATTATTATTATTATTATTATTATTATTATTATTATTATTATTATTATTATTATTATTATTATTATTATTATTATTATTATTATTATTATTATTATTATTATTATTATTATTATTATTATTATTATTATTATTATTATTATTATTATTATTATTATTATTATTATTATTATTATTATTATTATTATTATTATTATTATTATTATTATTATTATTATTATTATTATTATTATTATTATTATTATTATTATTATTATTATTATTATTATTATTATTATTATTATTATTATTATTATTATTATTATTATTATTATTATTATTATTATTATTATTATTATTATTATTATTATTATTATTATTATTATTATTATTATTATTATTATTATTATTATTATTATTATTATTATTATTATTATTATTATTATTATTATTATTATTATTATTATTATTATTATTATTATTATTATTATTATTATTATTATTATTATTATTATTATTATTATTATTATTATTATTATTATTATTATTATTATTATTATTATTATTATTATTATTATTATTATTATTATTATTATTATTATTATTATTATTATTATTATTATTATTATTATTATTATTATTATTATTATTATTATTATTATTATTATTATTATTATTATTATTATTATTATTATTATTATTATTATTATTATTTTATTATTATTATTATTATTATTATTATTATTATTATTATTATTATTATTATTATTATTATTATTATTATTATTATTATTATTATTATTATTATTATTATTATTATTATTATTATTATTATTATTATTATTATTATTATTATTATTATTATTATTATTATTATTATTATTATTATTATTATTATTATTATTATTATTATTATTATTATTATTATTATTATTATTATTATTATTATTATTATTATTATTATTATTATTATTATTATTATTATTATTATTATTATTATTATTATTATTATTATTATTATTATTATTATTATTATTATTATTATTATTATTATTATTATTATTATTATTATTATTATTATTATTATTATTATTATTATTATTATTATTATTATTATTATTATTATTATTATTATTATTATTATTATTATTATTATTATTATTATTATTATTATTATTATTATTATTATTATTATTATTATTATTATTATTATTATTATTATTATTATTATTATTATTATTATTATTATTATTATTATTATTATTATTATTATTATTATTATTATTATTATTATTATTATTATTATTATTATTATTATTATTATTATTATTATTATTATTATTATTATTATTATTATTATTATTATTATTATTATTATTATTATTATTATTATTATTATTATTATTATTATTATTATTATTATTATTATTATTATTATTATTATTATTATTATTATTATTATTATTATTATTATTATTATTATTATTATTATTATTATTATTATTATTATTATTATTATTATTATTATTATTATTATTATTATTATTATTATTTTTATTATTATTATTATTATTATTATTATTATTATTATTATTATTATTATTATTATTATTATTATTATTATTCTTATTATTATTATTATTATTATTATTATTATTATTATTATTATTATTATTATTATTATTCTTATTATTATTATTATTATTATTATTATTATTATTATTATTATTATTATTATTATTATTATTATTATTATTATTATTATTATTATTATTATTATTATTATTATTATTATTATTATTATTATTATTATTATTATTATTATTATTATTATTATTATTATTATTTTTATTATTATTATTATTATTATTATTATTATTATTATTATTATTATTATTATTTCCGTGTGGGGTTTTCCGTCCCCCATCGGACGCGTCCCCAGGTGGCGGATAGGGGAACGCTCTGTAGATATGCAGAGCAGGTACTTTCCACTCGCGGACCAAAACGGAGATTAGGCGAAAAAACCCAACGCACGTCTGTTCCCAAGGTGGGCGGTGCGCTGGTCAGCGTCTGTCACCATGTCAGGTGCGGCTGCCATAATGTTTGCGACCGGTACACGTTGCGGCACGCTGGGAGTGCCCGG
>OZ020569.1:30890109-30915109 GCA_963971475.1 Chrysops caecutiens
GACCCCCATTTTTTTTAAATTTCCTAACTTTGAATCCCAAGTTGACCAATTTTCTTCCGGTTTGAATGGTTCTTTTGCGGCAAAAATTTGAATTTCATACGGTTTTTTGCCCGTAGCGGCTAAACGAAGCGTCCTACGGGGTTCATATGTATGAGCAACCCCCACTATTTTGACATTTCCTACCTTTTTTCATACATCATTTTTCTCTACATTAAGGTTTTAAAGGTATGCATTCAAAAGATCGGAAAATTGATAAAATTCAGATTATGAATTTTTAACGATTTTTTGTTCCTAGCGGCTAAACGAAGCATCCTACGGAGTTCATACGTATGACCGACCCCCACTGTTTTGATATTTGCTACCTTCCTTTGATACATCATTTTTCTCTAAATTGAGGTTTTAAAGGTGTGCATTCAAAAGATCGGAAAATTGATAAAATTCAGATTTTCAATTTTTAACGATTTTATGTTCCCAGCGGTTAAACGAAGCATCCTACGGAGTTCATACGTATGACCGACCCCCATTTTTTTTAAATTTCCTAACTTTGAATCCCAACTTGACCAATTTTCTTCCGGTTTGAAGGGTTCTTTTGCGGCAAAAATTTGAATTTCATACGGTTTTTTGCCCGTAGCGGCTAAACGAAGCGTCCTACGGGGTTCATATGTATGACCGACCCCCACTATTTTGACATTTTCTACCTTCCTTTCATACATCATTTTTCTCTACATTAAGGTTTTAAAGGTACGCATTCAAAAGATCGGAAAATTGATAAAATTCAGATTATGAATTTTTAACGATTTTTTGTTCCTAGTGGCTAAACGAAGCGTCCTATGGGATTCATACGTATGACCGACCCCCATTTTTTTAAATTTCCTAAATTTTTCAATCCATCTTTTTTCTCTGAATTGAGTTTTTAAAAATGTGTCCAAACAAAAGTTATGATATATGATAAAATTCAGATTAAAATTCGTAAACGCAAAATCTCGCGTTTTTCGGAAAAATTTTCTAATTTTTTATATATTGGAAACTCAATTTGTATATTTTTTCTTTAAATCAATAGAAATACTATTACACAGAAAACAGAAATTTTTGAGTAAATTTTACTCTCCAATGGTACACATTTTTGTTTGTGTTTGTTTTGTGCAAATTTCAGAACATCAAAATTGTGTGCATTGTGTGTACATGTACATTGTGTTCCATGCGCGAAATTTTGTATCAGCCCCCTTCCAGTTATTGTGATCACTCATTCCCTATTTGTCAATCAAACATCAACATCAATTCGCGCACTGTCTGTTCTTTGAACGTTAAAGACGGTCAAAGGCGCATACGGCCCATGGATCTTTTGTCTGCTGTTACGTGTGTGATGTTGGAAAAAAATGGGTAGAGAGTCACATGGGATCGCGACATCTGGTAAATTATTTTGTCTGTGATTAAACCTTAACTTTTTTTGTAAGTAGAAGAAAGCAATATTTTTCAACAAATTCGCCGAAAATAAATTTACACGGCTAACGTGGGCGTATTGTTCATGTGGCCGATCGGATCGGACTAACCTCTCAAATATTACTGTGCCATAAAAAATTTACATCCGGTACTAATCGAAGAACAGCAAAAAGTTAACCAGTTTTGTTTGAGTTTCAACCGGCAATCTATAAATCCTTATTTGTTTCATTGTTGTCACCGAACATAGGATAAATTTCGATTTCTTATAACTACTATATTTCAATTTTTTTGTAACTTTAAAATTAATAGGTGCTGTAAAGTTTAGTAATAATTCCAAAATTGTCTCTTTTTGAAAGAGTGCTTGAATAGTTGTTTTAAGTTTATTTCTCATTTTCTTATTAAGCACTATTCATACTTTCAATTTATTATCCATTTTACGGCGAAAATTTGTAGCCAAACGTTAATAAAAACATTGTTGAAAAAGTCAAAGATTTTTTGGAAGTTTTTGAACTTATGTTACAATCAAAAGATAACTGCTAAGAATCAAAAATCTATAACTAAAGAAAAACAACACATATATAGTATCAACATATACAGTATACAAAAAATAAGCAGTTTTACGTAATGCCCAGCAAAGCGGGCGGGTACAGCTAGTAATAATAATAATAATAATAATAATAATAATAATAATAATAATAATAATAATAATAATAATAATAATAATAATAATAATAATAATAATAATAATAATAATAATAATAATAATAATAATAATAATAATAATAATAATAATAATAATAATAATAATAATAATAATAATAATAATAATAATAATAATAATAATAATAATAATAATAATAATAATAATAATAATAATAATAATAATAATAATAATAATAATAATAATAATAATAATAATAATAATAATAATAATAATAATAATAATAATAATAATAATAATAATAATAATAATAATAATAATAATAATAATAATAATAATAATAATAATAATAATAATAATAATAATAATAATAATAATAATAATAATAATAATAATAATAATAATAATAATAATAATAATAATAATAATAATAATAATAATAATAATAATAATAATAATAATAATAATAATAATAATAATAATAATAATAATAATAATAATAATAATAATAATAATAATAATAATAATAATAATAATAATAATAATAATAATAATAATAATAATAATAATAATAATAATAATAATAATAATAATAATAATAATAATAATAATAATAATAATAATAATAATAATAATAATAATAATAATAATAATAATAATAATAATAATAATAATAATAATAATAATAATAATAATAATAATAATAATAATAATAATAATAATAATAATAATAATAATAATAATAATAATAATAATAATAATAATAATAATAATAATAATAATAATAATAATAATAATAATAATAATAACAATAATAATAATAATAATAATAATAATAATAATAATAATAATAATAATAATAATAATAATAATAATAATAATAATAATAATAATAACAATAATAATAATAATAATAATAATAATAATAATAATAATAATAATAATAATAATAATAATAATAATAATAATAATAATAATAATAATAATAATAATAATAATAATAATAATAATAATAATAATAATAATAATAATAATAATAATAATAATAATAATAATAATAATAATAATAATAATAATAATAATAATAATAATAATAATAATAATAATAATAATAATAATAATAATAATAATAATAATAATAATAATAATAATAATAATAATAATAATAATAATAATAATAATAATAATAATAATAATAATAATAATAATAATAATAATAATAATAATAATAATAATAATAATAATAATAATAATAATAATAATAATAATAATAATAATAATAATAATAATAATAATAATAATAATAATAATAATAATAATAATAATAATAATAATAATAATAATAATAATAATAATAATAATAATAATAATAATAATAATAATAATAATAATAATAATAATAATAATAATAATAATAATAATAATAATAATAATAATAATAATAATAATAATAATAATAATAATAATAATAATAATAATAATAATAATAATAATAATAATAATAATAATAATAATAATAATAATAATAATAATAATAATAATAATAATAATAATAATAATAATAATAATAATAATAATAATAATAATAATAATAATAATAATAATAATAATAATAATAATAATAATAATAATAATAATAATAATAATAATAATAATAATAATAATAATAATAATAATAATAATAATAATAATAATAATAATAATAATAATAATAATAATAATAATAATAATAATAATAATAATAATAATAATAATAATAATAATAATAATAATAATAATAATAATAATAATAATAATAATAATAATAATAATAATAATAATAATAATAATAATAATAATAATAATAATAATAATAATAATAATAATAATAATAATAATAATAATAATAATAATAATAATAATAATAATAATAATAATAATAATAATAATAATAATAATAATAATAATAATAATAATAATAATAATAATAATAATAATAATAATAATAATAATAATAATAATAATAATAATAATAATAATAATAATAATAATAATAATAATAATAATAATAATAATAATAATAATAATAATAATAATAATAATAATAATAATAATAATAATAATAATAATAATAATAATAATAATAATAATAATAATAATAATAATAATAATAATAATAATAATAATAATAATAATAATAATAATAATAATAATAATAATAATAATAATAATAATAATAATAATAATAATAATAATAATAATAATAATAATAATAATAATAATAATAATAATAATAATAATAATAATAATAATAATAATAATAATAATAATAATAATAATAATAATAATAATAATAATAATAATAATAATAATAATAATAATAATAATAATAATAATAATAATAATAATAATAATAATAATAATAATAATAATAATAATAATAATAATAATAATAATAATAATAATAATAATAATAATAATAATAATAATAATAATAATAATAATAATAATAATAATAATAATAATAATAATAATAATAATAATAATAATAATAATAATAATAATAATAATAATAATAATAATAATAATAATAATAATAATAATAATAATAATAATAATAATAATAATAATAATAATAATAATAATAATAATAATAATAATAATAATAATAATAATAATAATAATAATAATAATAATAATAATAATAATAATAATAATAATAATAATAATAATAATAATAATAATAATAATAATAATAATAATAATAATAATAATAATAATAATAATAATAATAATAATAATAATAATAATAATAATAATAATAATAATAATAATAATAATAATAATAATAATAATAATAATAATAATAATAATAATAATAATAATAATAATAATAATAATAATAATAATAATAATAATAATAATAATAATAATAATAATAATAATAATAATAATAATAATAATAATAATAATAATAATAATAATAATAATAATAATAATAATAATAATAATAATAATAATAATAATAATAATAATAATAATAATAATAATAATAATAATAATAATAATAATAATAATAATAATAATAATAATAATAATAATAATAATAATAATAATAATAATAATAATAATAATAATAATAATAATAATAATAATAATAATAATAATAATAATAATAATAATAATAATAATAATAATAATAATAATAATAATAATAATAATAATAATAATAATAATAATAATAATAATAATAATAATAATAATAATAATAATAATAATAATAATAATAATAATAATAATAATAATAATAATAATAATAATAATAATAATAATAATAATAATAATAATAATAATAATAATAATAATAATAATAATAATAATAATAATAATAATAATAATAATAATAATAATAATAATAATAATAATAATAATAATAATAATAATAATAATAATAATAATAATAATAATAATAATAATAATAATAATAATAATAATAATAATAATAATAATAATAATAATAATAATAATAATAATAATAATAATAATAATAATAATAATAATAATAATAATAATAATAATAATAATAATAATAATAATAATAATAATAATAATAATAATAATAATAATAATAATAATAATAATAATAATAATAATAATAATAATAATAATAATAATAATAATAATAATAATAATAATAATAATAATAATAATAATAATAATAATAATAATAATAATAATAATAATAATAATAATAATAATAATAATAATAATAATAATAATAATAATAATAATAATAATAATAATAATAATAATAATAATAATAATAATAATAATAATAATAATAATAATAATAATAATAATAATAATAATAATAATAATAATAATAATAATAATAATAATAATAATAATAATAATAATAATAATAATAATAATAATAATAATAATAATAATAATAATAATAATAATAATAATAATAATAATAATAATAATAATAATAATAATAATAATAATAATAATAATAATAATAATAATAATAATAATAATAATAATAATAATAATAATAATAATAATAATAATAATAATAATAATAATAATAATAATAATAATAATAATAATAATAATAATAATAATAATAATAATAATAATAATAATAATAATAATAATAATAATAATAATAATAATAATAATAATAATAATAATAATAATAATAATAATAATAATAATAATAATAATAATAATAATAATAATAATAATAATAATAATAATAATAATAATAATAATAATAATAATAATAATAATAATAATAATAATAATAATAATAATAATAATAATAATAATAATAATAATAATAATAATAATAATAATAATAATAATAATAATAATAATAATAATAATAATAATAATAATAATAATAATAATAATAATAATAATAATAATAATAATAATAATAATAATAATAATAATAATAATAATAATAATAATAATAATAATAATAATAATAATAATAATAATAATAATAATAATAATAATAATAATAATAATAATAATAATAATAATAATAATAATAATAATAATAATAATAATAATAATAATAATAATAATAATAATAATAATAATAATAATAATAATAATAATAATAATAATAATAATAATAATAATAATAATAATAATAATAATAATAATAATAATAATAATAATAATAATAATAATAATAATAATAATAATAATAATAATAATAATAATAATAATAATAATAATAATAATAATAATAATAATAATAATAATAATAATAATAATAATAATAATAATAATAATAATAATAATAATAATAATAATAATAATAATAATAATAATAATAATAATAATAATAATAATAATAATAATAATAATAATAATAATAATAATAATAATAATAATAATAATAATAATAATAATAATAATAATAATAATAATAATAATAATAATAATAATAATAATAATAATAATAATAATAATAATAATAATAATAATAATAATAATAATAATAATAATAATAATAATAATAATAATAATAATAATAATAATAATAATAATAATAATAATAATAATAATAATAATAATAATAATAATAATAATAATAATAATAATAATAATAATAATAATAATAATAATAATAATAATAATAATAATAATAATAATAATAATAATAATAATAATAATAATAATAATAATAATAATAATAATAATAATAATAATAATAATAATAATAATAATAATAATAATAATAATAATAATAATAATAATAATAATAATAATAATAATAATAATAATAATAATAATAATAATAATAATAATAATAATAATAATAATAATAATAATAATAATAATAATAATAATAATAATAATAATAATAATAATAATAATAATAATAATAATAATAATAATAATAATAATAATAATAATAATAATAATAATAATAATAATAATAATAATAATAATAATAATAATAATAATAATAATAATAATAATAATAATAATAATAATAATAATAATAATAATAATAATAATAATAATAATAATAATAATAATAATAATAATAATAATAATAATAATAATAATAATAATAATAATAATAATAATAATAATAATAATAATAATAATAATAATAATAATAATAATAATAATAATAATAATAATAATAATAATAATAATAATAATAATAATAATAATAATAATAATAATAATAATAATAATAATAATAATAATAATAATAATAATAATAATAATAATAATAATAATAATAATAATAATAATAATAATAATAATAATAATAATAATAATAATAATAATAATAATAATAATAATAATAATAATAATAATAATAATAATAATAATAATAATAATAATAATAATAATAATAATAATAATAATAATAATAATAATAATAATAATAATAATAATAATAATAATAATAATAATAATAATAATAATAATAATAATAATAATAATAATAATAATAATAATAATAATAATAATAATAATAATAATAATAATAATAATAATAATAATAATAATAATAATAATAATAATAATAATAATAATAATAATAATAATAATAATAATAATAATAATAATAATAATAATAATAATAATAATAATAATAATAATAATAATAATAATAATAATAATAATAATAATAATAATAATAATAATAATAATAATAATAATAATAATAATAATAATAATAATAATAATAATAATAATAATAATAATAATAATAATAATAATAATAATAATAATAATAATAATAATAATAATAATAATAATAATAATAATAATAATAATAATAATAATAATAATAATAATAATAATAATAATAATAATAATAATAATAATAATAATAATAATAATAATAATAATAATAATAATAATAATAATAATAATAATAATAATAATAATAATAATAATAATAATAATAATAATAATAATAATAATAATAATAATAATAATAATAATAATAATAATAATAATAATAATAATAATAATAATAATAATAATAATAATAATAATAATAATAATAATAATAATAATAATAATAATAATAATAATAATAATAATAATAATAATAATAATAATAATAATAATAATAATAATAATAATAATAATAATAATAATAATAATAATAATAATAATAATAATAATAATAATAATAATAATAATAATAATAATAATAATAATAATAATAATAATAATAATAATAATAATAATAATAATAATAATAATAATAATAATAATAATAATAATAATAATAATAATAATAATAATAATAATAATAATAATAATAATAATAATAATAATAATAATAATAATAATAATAATAATAATAATAATAATAATAATAATAATAATAATAATAATAATAATAATAATAATAATAATAATAATAATAATAATAATAATAATAATAATAATAATAATAATAATAATAATAATAATAATAATAATAATAATAATAATAATAATAATAATAATAATAATAATAATAATAATAATAATAATAATAATAATAATAATAATAATAATAATAATAATAATAATAATAATAATAATAATAATAATAATAATAATAATAATAATAATAATAATAATAATAATAATAATAATAATAATAATAATAATAATAATAATAATAATAATAATAATAATAATAATAATAATAATAATAATAATAATAATAATAATAATAATAATAATAATAATAATAATAATAATAATAATAATAATAATAATAATAATAATAATAATAATAATAATAATAATAATAATAATAATAATAATAATAATAATAATAATAATAATAATAATAATAATAATAATAATAATAATAATAATAATAATAATAATAATAATAATAATAATAATAATAATAATAATAATAATAATAATAATAATAATAATAATAATAATAATAATAATAATAATAATAATAATAATAATAATAATAATAATAATAATAATAATAATAATAATAATAATAATAATAATAATAATAATAATAATAATAATAATAATAATAATAATAATAACAATAATAATAATAATAATAATAATAATAATAATAATAATAATAATAATAATAATAATTATAATAATAATAATCATAATAATAATAATAATAATAATAATAATAATAATAATAATAATAATAATAATAATAATAATAATAATAATAATAATAATAATAATAATAATAATAATAATAATAATAATAATAATAATAATAATAATAATAATAATAATAATAATAATAATAATAATAATAATAATAATAATAATAATCATAATTTTTTTTTTTTTTTTTTTTTTTTTTTTTTTACGAGGGAGGGGAAATCCGTTTACGGACGTTGTGTCGGACTCCTATGCGACTACCGACTAAAACCCCTCCCTCGGACTCCAAGGACACCAACCCGGAACCGTTTACCACATTACTTCAGGTTGGGCCTTGCCCTGAGACCCCTTTTTTTTGTGGGTCTTTCCACCGTTGTTTGTTAGATCTATTGTTAATTTTTTTGTGGGTCTTTCCACCGTTGTTTGTGAAATCTATTGTTAAATCTATGCTACTTATGTTCTATTATATGTCATTCGACTATTCACCTATTACTTTTTGTCCTATTGCGATTGTGTATTATTTTACTCCTATACCTATACACTCCCCTTATAATTGTACCCTATTAATACTATCCTACCTTATTTATACTAAATAATAAAAACTTTAATTTAAACGTAAGTTGCTGTCGGTGCGAGGTGAGTATCCTCCTCCTTTGTGCCTGAGGTTCTTTTCGGGCACTTCTTTATCACGTCCCGGCCAGGCGGAAGAAGCGCTCTAGTCCAAGCCTAAGTCACAAGACACCGAGCATTATTTGCCGGTGTTTTACAACTGAGGTTTTTTCAAGCACTTCTTTATCACGCGCCAGACAGGCGGAAGAACCACCCTAATCTTAACCTCTGCAACAAGCCGTCAGATATCATCTCGCCATGACATCTACGCTCCATGTATCGCCTTAAACTACTGCTACCACACATCTGCTATTTATGGGCTTACATCTATTTAAATTCCTAAGCTCTAATCTCTAATGGCTGATGGTCCCTCTGCATTTCACCCTCTCTATGCTTTGTGCGGAGGACATCTTCAATGTATCCTTGTATCGTTCTCCACCTGTCCTCCGTCAAAAGCATGTTGCCCACTATATTTTCGGCCGTCAGGCTACCGACCTCGGCTTCAATCCCTTCTCTTCGCTGCGCCCATCGTTCACAGTAAAACAGCGTGTGCTCTGCGTCGTCTTTTTCCACCCCGCAGTACTGGCATTCTGGTGAATCAGCCCTGCCCATGTTATGTAGGTATGATCTAAAACACCCATGACCGCTGAGGAACTGCGTCATGTAGTACGACACTTCTCCATGCGCGCGTCCCACCCATGGTTCAATCTGCGGGATAAGTCGGGCCGTCCATCTGCCTCTAGACTCCGTGCTCCATAAGTCTTGCCATTTTCTCAAGGTGTGGGCTCTCTCTTCTGTACTTGCCAGGGCTCTTCCCACCTCGCTTTTCCTTCTATAGATCGCCTTTCGCTCTAATGCTAGTAGACCTACGGGTATGACTCCAGCAATGACAAGGACTGCCGGCTCAGAGACTGTGCGGTAAGCACAAGTTACTCTAAGAGCCCCCCTCCTTTGTACGGAGGCCAGGCGCTTCCTGTAGCGCTCGATTTTCATTTTGGCGCCCCATATCTCAGCGCCGTATAGAAGTATGGACTGCACGGTGCTCATCAATAGTCGCCGTTTCGCCGGCATTGGCCCATGGGTGTTAGCCATTATCCTGCTCAAATATGTTGTTATTAACGCCGCCTTGTCTGCCGTCCGCCGAATGTGTTCTCCGAAAGTGAGCTTAGTGTCCATTGTCACCCCCAGATACTTAGCGGCAGGCTTTGTCTGCATATGCTCATCTCCAACTACAATGGGCAGAGCCTTTTCGATCCTCCTTTTCGTGAGGATTACGATTTCCGTCTTGGCTGCAGCTAACGAAAGTCCATGCTCGCTCATCCAGCTGTTCACCCTCCGCATGACTTGGTTGAGTTTAAGTTGCGCCAACTCGTAGGTGCGCGCAGCAATCAACGCTACGACATCGTCCGCGTAGCCAACCAAGCGCGTCTCTTCTGGCATCTCTAGTCGCAAGAGGCTATCGTAGGAAATATTCCACAGATCCGGGCCGAGAATAGACCCTTGCGCCGCCCCCGCTGTTATAGTCTTTCTGCGGATGCCTTCCACAGTCTCATACTCCAGCGCTCGATCACTCAGATAGTCCTTCATCATACGGAGTAGGTATCCCGGCACTTGGAAAGTTTTCTCCAACGCATCGAGAATGTCGCACCACCTTGCCGAGTTGAATGCATTCTTAACATCTAGTGTCACTAATAAGACCATTCGGCGTGAATGGTGATTACCCCTCTCAGCTCTATGAACCGCTTCAACGACCTCATTTATCGCATCAATAGTGCACCGTCCCCGGCGGAAGCCATATTGACGTTCGCATAGGTCCCCTGCTGTCCGGATTGCCGATAATAGACGGGGCTGCAGCAGTTTTTCAAGCACTTTACCCGCGGTGTCTAGCATGCATAGTGGGCGGTACGATGATGGTGCCAGTACATCTCCTTTGCCCTTGTTAATCAGCACAAGTCTTCCTATCTTCCAGGGGGAATAAAACAGTCCTGCCTTCAAACACGTGTTGTACATTCCCAGCAGGATTTCGGGGCACGCCCCGAGCGCCTTCTTTAGCGCTTCGCTGGGAATTCCGTCTGGTCCTGGGGCTTTCCCGTTGCGGAGGGAATTTATTGCTACCATCAGCTCCTCCTCGGTAAACAAAGGTATGTTTCCGACGTCTTCCACTTCTCTCTCTCTGATTGGGTGCGTCGGGAAGAGCGCGTTCACGATATGGGCCATGACTTCTGCCTCCATGGTGGGTCTTGGTGCCATCGCTCCCAGTTTCTTAGTCACAATCTTGTACCCAAGTCCCCAGGGGTCCGCATTTACTTCCTCCGCCAGTATCCGCCATTGTGCTACCTTGCTGCGCCTTATGGTGGATCGTAGCACCTTCTTAGCGGTTTTGTACTCAAAGGAGAGGGCACTTGCCTCCACCCGGTTCTTGGCCCTTTGCGCTTTCCGTCTCACGCGCAGGCAAGTTCTCCGTAGTTCAGCTATTTCGGTCGTCCACCAGTACACGGGGCGTTTGCTATGCCTGGGTCTCCTGCGTGGCATCGCCGCTTCGCATGCCCTATGAAGAAGGTTCATGGAATCCTTAACGGCTTTCTCCGCCAGCGACCTGTCCTCTGTCGTATGTGGATGTTTCACACTGGCCAGGCCCGCGAGGAGTACTGTTTTGAACTTATCTTCGTCAAAGCTTTGCACGTTCCACAGTCTTTTACCACTCAGCCCGGCCGTCGGTGCTACATGGCCATCATCAACTCTGAACGTGATATATTGATGGTCACTTCCTGTGTATTCCTCGAGCACTCTCCATTCTTTTACTGCTGCTGCCATTCCCTCTGAAGCAAGTGAAATATCAGGAATGGTTCCTCTATATCCGGGGCGGCGAAAAGTTGGAGTGTTACCGACATTCAATATGGCGAGACCTGTTCGGGCAACCATTTCCAATAGATATCTGCCCCGCGAATCGGTCTCGGGCATGCCCCACTCTACGCCTCTTGCGTTGAAATCACCCGCAACCAGCACTCTTCCTCCCGTTTGGCGGATTTTGTCCTCAAGGGCGTCCACTTTGTCCCTGTAGCATCGAATAGGTTCGTTCGGGGTAAAATAGCAACTGAAATAGGTTACTCCAGAGCTCTTTACCCAAACGTAACCCCGGCCGCTCCCATGCGCTGCCACCCGCACCTTGGTTGGTTCTCTTACCCATATTGCAGCCGTCCCAAGCTCATCCAGGTACCAACCTGGAGAGTGGTAGTTCTTATATTGCTCGCTTATGAGTAGAAGGTCCACCTTTTTCTCGTTTCCTATTTGGTGCAGCAAATTATTCGCTGTTAAACTCCGATTCATATTAGCTTGTAAGATACGGATCATCTCATAAGCTTTTTGCTTTTTTCTAGGGCATCTGCGAATACCCTGCACCGTTTTGACCCAGGCGCGTGGTCGAGCCCTTCCGGACCTTTGCCTGTTTCTTCACATATTGTACAGTGATCCGGAGCCGAGCACTGCTTGGCCTTGTGCTCCGCTTTCATGCACTTGAAGCATAAGCGACTCCTTTCTGGGCCTTTACAAGTGCTGGCGTGATGCCCGTAGCTGAGACAACGGAAGCACCGTGGAACGTTATATTTTTGTTGGACTCTGCAGCTCACCCAGCCAATTTTGATATGCTGGGCCTTCAGGAGTTGGCTTGCCCCCTTCGTGTTGAGCGTGACCGTGGCCTTTTTCTGCCCCCTGCTATTGCTATTTGAGATGGAGACGGTAGGGTTTTCGGCGAGCCCGCTTGTAGCTCTTATAACCGCCGCCAGCACCTCCTCTTCTGTAGTGAGATCATCTAGGTCCCTGATCTCCACAGATTCCTTGGGCTCGAGACTGCGTACCGTGGCGCCGTCTCCTAGCGAGCGCTTCAGGGCATCACTAAATGCCGCTTTATCGCCCATCTCCTTTCCTAGTTCCACCAGCAGTTCCCCGGAACGGGTTCGGCGAATGGATCTTACATCCGTGTTGGTTTCTGCAGGATTAACTTTTGCCCGGATCATGCCTAGGACCTCTGCGTATGATTTCCCTTGCAGCGGTTTTATCACGAAGGCTTCTCTTCGAGGCCTGCGTTTCTTCTCCTTATTTTTTTGCCTCTGGTGGACAGTCGTCGCTTGCCCGGGGCAGGGGACATCTGGCTCTTTTTGTTTATTTCTGACGGCCTTGGTTCTGCCTTTCTTCGTATGAACTTGCCATTCTTCCTTCTCCGGCACTCCTTCACACAGCTTTTTCCCCGCTTCTTGCTCGATCGGGCTCGTAGCAGCCCTCTTGCTAGCGATGGGTGTTTGTGCGCCTAAGTTCTGTGTCCGCGTTGCCAATTTTTGGTCCTGCAACTCGGCTTTTCGCCAAGACTTCCGACAGGTCTCGATAATATCTATCAATTCAGTCATTTCATCGGCCCTGTCTTGGACAGTCTTTGAGATATTTTTCTGTTTTTTAATTGCTGCTTTGATGTCTCGCAGTGCACTTTTGCATTTTGCAAGTGCCGCATCCTCCTCCTTTTTCATTCGTTCGATGAAGTTGTGTCGCGGTGATCCTCCTCTTTCCTCCTGTCTGCTACTTTGGATCGATTCATTAGCGTTTTCCGCTTCTTGGGCGTCTGCGTTTGCTGGTACATACCCGTTTGTCGGGCTGGGCAGACCGCCCGTTGGTGCACAGGCCACTTTGTCTGGTGGCGTGCGCATCAACGAACTGCTTGGTTTAGGTGTATCTTTGCTTGGTGGTGTCCTCGTCACCTTCGCGCTTCGGCTAAAGGCTCCTGGAAGGATTCTTTCATCTGTCCTTCCGTTATAGAGTTCATCATTGTGCAGCGCATTAATGCCTTCTTGGACCTCTACACTTGCCTTTCTCTCTCTGTTTTGCGTATTGTTTGTGTTTTTCCCAATAGTATCCATCATTGTTGATCACCAGCGCATCGTGTGCAGGGGAGCGGGCCGTAATAGTCAGGAACGGGTATACCCTCGGGGACATTAACCCCTACCCCAGTCCTCTGAGGCCTGACCTACGCTTAACAAGTCCCGGAATACACGGACGGACCTGCGCTCGCTCGGAGCAATGCAGACTTCTACTTCTGCATCCAATGCACACTCCCTGACCAGGGACCGAAGGGGCTGGCTCCTGATACACGTCACGGCTACCACCTCAGCTGAATTAACAGCAGCCCTTCCACACCGCCGGCGGGACACCAGCGACATCTCCGGGCACTCCCAGTGTGCCGCAACGTGTACCGGTCGCAAACATTATGGCAGCCGCACCTGACATGGTGACAGACGCTGACCAGCGCACCGCCCACCTTGGGAACAGACGTGCGTTGGATTTTTTCCGCCTAATCTCCGTTTTGGTCCGCGAGTGGAAAGTACCTGCTCTGCATATCTACAGAGCGTTCCCCTATCCGCCACCTGGGGACGCGTCCGATGGGGGACGGAAAACCCCACACGGAATAATAATCATAATAATAATAATAATAATAATAATAATAATAATAATAATCATAATAATAATAATAATAATAATAATAATAATAATAATAATAATAATAATAATAATAATAATAATAATAATAATAATAATAATAATAATAATAATAATAATAATAATAATAATAATAATAATAATAATAATAATAATAATAATAATAATAATAATAATAATAATAATAATAATAATAATAATAATAATAATAATCATAATAATAATAATAATAATAATAATAATAATAATAATAATAATAATAATAATAATAATAATAATAATAATCATAATAATAATAATAATAATAATAATAATAATAATAATAATAATAATAATAATAATAATAATAATAATAATAATAATAATAATAATAATAATAATAATAATAATAATAATAATAATAATAATAATAATAATAATAATAATAATAATAATAATAATAATAATAATAATAATAATAATAATAATAATAATAATAATAATAATAATAATAATAATAATAATAATAATAATAATAATAATAATAATAATAATAATAATAATAATAATAATAATAATAATAATAATAATAATAATAATAATAATAATAATAATAATAATAATAATAATAATAATAATAATAATAATAATAATAATAATAATAATAATAATAATAATAATAATAATAATAATAATAATAATAATAATAATAATAATAATAATAATAATAATAATAATAATAATAATAATAATAATAATAATAATAATAATAATAATAATAATAATAATAATAATAATAATAATAATAATAATAATAATAATAATAATAATAATAATAATAATAATAATAATAATAATAATAATAATAATAATAATAATAATAATAATAATAATAATAATAATAATAATAATAATAATAATAATAATAATAATAATAATAATAATAATAATAATAATAATAATAATAATAATAATAATAATAATAATAATAATAATAATAATAATAATAATAATAATAATAATAATAATAATAATAATAATAATAATAATAATAATAATAATAATAATAATAATAATAATAATAATAATAATAATAATAATAATAATAATAATAATAATAATAATAATAATAATAATAATAATAATAATAATAATAATAATAATAATAATAATAATAATAATAATAATAATAATAATAATAATAATAATAATAATAATAATAATAATAATAATAATAATAATAATAATAATAATAATAATAATAATAATAATAATAATAATAATAATAATAATAATAATAATAATAATAATAATAATAATAATAATAATAATAATAATAATAATAATAATAATAATAATAATAATAATAATAATAATAATAATAATAATAATAATAATAATAATAATAATAATAATAATAATAATAATAATAATAATAATAATAATAATAATAATAATAATAATAATAATAATAATAATAATAATAATAATAATAATAATAATAATAATAATAATAATAATAATAATAATAATAATAATAATAATAATAATAATAATAATAATAATAATAATAATAATAATAATAATAATAATAATAATAATAATAATAATAATAATAATAATAATAATAATAATAATAATAATAATAATAATAATAATAATAATAATAATAATAATAATAATAATAATAATAATAATAATCTATATATAAATAGGCGACACGTTTTTTTGTTATCCCTTTTACAGGAAACCAGGTGGACTTACCAGGATAAAAATTATACCATTCGAAAGATTCGTTTTTCCTCTATGTGCATCACCTAATTTTTTTTCTTAAATTTAATTATAAATTAGTTTAATTTTAAATTGAAATTAAAAAATTCAATGGGATAGTATGTGTGAATTGAGCACACGTATAGCGTAGATGATGCTTTTGGGAAGAATGTGTGAGTGTGAATGTTTTACTTTTTGCCTGGAAATATGCAACCATATGTGAATTTTTGGTTTGTGTCCCCGATGCATAACAAGTACTAAATTAGTCGAAAATCAAACCAAATGGATCAATCTTCTACTGGTGACACAAACCAAAAGAATTAATATATAATTGCATTCCTCTACGAAAAAATTAAAATATAAAACATACTAATTTGACATTATCATTTGCATAGATCATACGTTCGACTGAAAAAACAACCATTTATGCCAAATACGTGCATTATTTTCAGTCAAACCTTATATCTATGCCAATGATAATGTGAGGGGCAAATGCAGCCATATCACAGACAATATTGATATGTTCATTGTTTTGCTTTTTGCCTGAAAGAAGGCAATCTTTGACTAATAAAATTGCATTCTTCCAGACAAAAGCCGAAACAATGAACATATGGCCACAGACAATAATATGGATGCATTACCACAGACAAATTTAAGGCCATCGTTTATTTATACCATTGTTTTTTGCCAATTTGATAAAAATATATGCAAATTTTATTTCAAAAAATATAGAAAATCACAATTTTACAGTTATTTCTAGAAAACGCGAAGTTACCTTTCACGAATATTTATGGAAAGCGAACGAAAGTCTGAATTTTATCATGTTTCCCAACTTTTGTATGGACCCACATTTAAAACATTATTTAGAGAAATATAATATATGGCCAAAAGTTGGCAAATGCAAAAATAATAGGGGTTGGTCATACCCCCCAGAATGCTTGATTTAGCCGCTACGAGCCAAAAACTGTTAAAAATTGAAAATCTGAAATTATATCATATTTCTAAACTTTTGTCTGCTCGCCCTTAAAATCTCAATTTAGAGAAAAAAGAAAAGGTAGGAAATGAAGGTTGGTACGTTTGTACGAAAATTCCAGATATATTTTATTTACAATATACAATGTATTTCCCACAACTTCATAATTTAGTTAAAAACCACATGATCCACGGTTCATGTGGTTTATTGAATCGTATCCCCGTCTGTATCAGAGATGGTAAATGCAGCAAAAGCGTTTCTAAGGACTTTTACAATACAACTTAGGGCAATGTTAGATGCGCCGTGTTAATGGTATAACAGTTGACTTTCGTGGCCACTCTGTTGACAGCCGTTATGCTGTTCCTTAAAATCCATATCTTTTAGCGAAATTTGATTGCTACTTAAATGTGGAAGTTCTTGGCACAGTTACGACTGGGCCTCATTACAGTTTGCAAGAGTTTGAGGTGGAGTTTAGGGCAAAGTTTATATAGATGAAATCAATAGCTCTTTGTCCGGTCACTATGTTGGATCTACGGAAGCTAATTGGCGCATGAATGAGTATCCAATGCATTACCAGTTACGTAATATATTATAGTTCGACTTGAATGTAACTTGCCTCACCGGCAAAATGTAGTCTTTAGGGAATGAAATGTTCAGCAAGCTCTTACAAATCACAGAAGAACAAAAGTGACTGCATTCTATGAAATCAATCGAATTAGTTCTTCCGAGTTTCTATATACAGAGACGCCAAAACATTATATTTAGGTAGATAAAGAAAAGAAATCGAAAAACCTCAAAGAGGAAGTAGTAGAGCTATTGCTACATTATTTTATGTTTTATGTTGAGATGTTCCATTTGAGACTATTTTGCTTCATGTTCGAGGTCCCATCAGGATTTGGGTACTGTTGGGAACATTATTTACTGCACATTTTCAGCACATGCACGACGTGTCGCATGAAATTATGGAGAGTGGCGTGAATATTTATTAGAAGTAAAAGAGTGTTAGTCCTCTCAGCAGTTAAGAGAGTTATTTGCCATATCCTATTTGTGGTATGAACGTTCCTACAAATGCATTAGATTTGTGTAATGAATTCAAAATATTCAGGTGTGAAGACGTTTTAAGAAATTCTTCAGAAAATGATTCATATAACCGTGCTTTATTAGCTATTTAGGAAATTTTTTTCAGTAAACGATTCATTCGGTACGCCAACTAAACTTTTCGGATATAAGACTATTTTACTCTGTGGAGATTTTTGACGAATATTGCCCCATACTTCTCACGGTACACGTGTACCACTTATTGAGATACCACTTATTGCCTTCCTTCATGGTCCAAAATTTCAAAATTCCACAAAATAACTTTTACTCAAACATGAAAGCTTTACCTCATGAGATTGAATTCGTTGAATTTCTTAAATCTCTTGGTAATGGAACTTTACCCACATTTCCAGATTACAGCCAAGATGTTATTGAAATTCCTTCCCATTTAGTTAGCTGCAACTTCGTGATTCCAGATACTTATGGCAATGTATCTGGAACCATAAAGTCTAACGATATTCTCAATTCGGTTATATTAGCTCCCAAATATGAAGGCTGTACTTTCATTGATGCAGAAATCTCTAACAGCCTGGCCGGAGAGAAACGAATATATTTGAGTTCCGATAAAATCTTGAGTGATGATTAAAGAGAGCAAAATAATTTTCCAGTAGAATTTTTAAACTCAGTTGATGTAAGTTGGCTCCCGATCCCACAAATTTATTTTAAAAACCAAATTGCATACTTTTACTTATTCGTAATTTGTGTACAGGACATGACTTGCTTGGTCAATGGTACACCTATTCGTTTAGTTCAAATGCAAAAGAAAATTTTTTGGATTGTGAGATTTTAGCAGGAGTTTTCCGAGACACACGTGTTTCGACACGTGTGACGTATTTTTGCCTTTTCCTTTTCAAGAAACTCAACTTCCCGTCATTCTGGCTTTTGCGAAAATAAATCCCAGGGGCAAACGTTTCAAAAATCAGGAATCTTACTCAAACAACCTATATTTTCTCACTATTAATTGTATGTTGTAGCCAGTAGAGTTAGATCCTTTAACCGATTGCGTGTTTATATGTATTTCTGAAACACAAAGCCAATGTCATTTGGCAGAAGATGAAAGAATTTTTACAAAAAGTATTTTGTATGAGAAAATTTTAAGATCTTTTAATATCCGCAACTACACCCGCAAGGTTTTTGAAAATTATAGATAGGGCCTCATTCAATATAGATGTACTTTGACGTACAAAATGAGCTGAAATGATATCTACTACAGTCTGAACTAACTAACCTTTTTACTTACAATGCTACTGTATATATAGCTCCATGCGCGGGCTATTAGAATGAGCGGAGCGAACAACGGGGGTTGGCGAGCGTAGCGAGCAGGGGGCGCCCCCCTAGTAATAATAATAATAATAATAATAATAATAATAATAATAATAATAATAATAATAATAATAATAATAATAATAATAATAATAATAATAATAATAATAATAATAATAATAATAATAATAATAATAATAATAATAATAATAATAATAATAATAATAATAATAATAATAATAATAATAATAATAATAATAATAATAATAATAATAATAATAATAATAATAATAATAATAATAATAATAATAATAATAATAATAATAATAATAATAATAATAATAATAATAATAATAATAATAATAATAATAATAATAATAATAATAATAATAATAATAATAATAATAATAATAATAATAATAATAATAATAATAATAATAATAATAATAATAATAATAATAATAATAATAATAATAATAATAATAATAATAATAATAATAATAATAATAATAATAATAATAATAATAATAATAATAATAATAATAATAATAATAATAATAATAATAATAATAATAATAATAATAATAATAATAATAATAATAATAATAATAATAATAATAATAATAATAATAATAATAATAATAATAATAATAATAATAATAATAATAATAATAATAATAATAATAATAATAATAATAATAATAATAATAATAATAATAATAATAATAATAATAATAATAATAATAATAATAATAATAATAATAATAATAATAATAATAATAATAATAATAATAATAATAATAATAATAATAATAATAATAATAATAATAATAATAATAATAATAATAATAATAATAATAATAATAATAATAATAATAATAATAATAATAATAATAATAATAATAATAATAATAATAATAATAATAATAATAATAATAATAATAATAATAATAATAATAATAATAATAATAATAATAATAATAATAATAATAATAATAATAATAATAATAATAATAATAATAATAATAATAATAATAATAATAATAATAATAATAATAATAATAATAATAATAATAATAATAATAATAATAATAATAATAATAATAATAATAATAATAATAATAATAATAATAATAATAATAATAATAATAATAATAATAATAATAATAATAATAATAATAATAATAATAATAATAATAATAATAATAATAATAATAATAATAATAATAATAATAATAATAATCTATATATAAATAGGCGACACGTTTTTTTGTTATCCCTTTTACAGGAAACCAGGTGGACTTACCAGGATAAAAATTATACCATTCGAAAGATTAGTTTTTCCTCTATGTGCATCACCTAATTTTTTTTCTTAAATTTAATTATAAATTAGTTTAATTTTAAATTGAAATTAAAAAATTCAATGGGATAGTATGTGTGAATTGAGCACACGTATAGCGTAGATGATGCTTTTGGGAAGAATGTGTGAGTGTGAATGTTTTACTTTTTGCCTGGAAATATGCAACCATATGTGAATTTTTGGTTTGTGTCCCCGATGCATAACAAGTACTAAATTAGTCGAAAATCAAACCAAATGGATCAATCTTCTACTGGTGACACAAACCAAAAGAATTAATATATAATTGCATTCCTCTACGAAAAAATTAAAATATAAAACATACTAATTTAACATTATCATTTGCATAGATCATACGTTCGACTGAAAAAACAACCATTTATGCCAAATACGTGCATTATTTTCAGTCAAACCTTATATCTATGCCAATGATAATGTGAGGGGCAAATGCAGCCATATCACAGACAATATTGATATGTTCATTGTTTTGCTTTTTGCCTGAAAGAAGGCAATCTTTGACTAATAAAATTGCACTCTTCCAGACAAAAGCCGAAACAATGAACATATGGCCACAGACAATAATATGGATGCATTACCACAGACAAATTTAAGGCCATCGTTTATTTATACCATTGTTTTTTGCCAATTTGATAAAAATATATGCAAATTTTATTTCAAAAAATATAGAAAATCACAATTTTACAGTTATTTCTAGAAAACGCGAAGTTACCTTTCACGAATATTTATGGAAAGCGAACGAAAGTCTGAATTTTATCATGTCTCCCAACTTTTGTATGGACCCACATTTAAAACATTATTTAGAGAAATATAATATATGGCCAAAAGTTGGCAAATGCAAAAATAATAGGGGTTGGTCATACCCCCCAGAATGCTTGATTTAGCCGCTACGAGCCAAAAACTGTTAAAAATTGAAAATCTGAAATTATATCATATTTCTAAACTTTTGTCTGCTCGCCCTTAAAATCTCAATTTAGAGAAAAAAGAAAAGGTAGGAAATGAAGGTTGGTACGTTTGTACGAAAATTCCAGATATATTTTATTTACAATATACAATGTATTTCCCACAACTTCATAATTTAGTTAAAAACCACATGATCCACGGTTCATGTGGTTTATTGAATCGTATCCCCGTCTGTATCAGAGATGGTAAATGCAGCAAAAGCGTTTCTAAGGACTTTTACAATACAACTTAGGGCAATGTTAGATGCGCCGTGTTAATGGTATAACAGTTGACTTTCGTGGCCACTCTGTTGACAGCCGTTATGCTGTTCCTTAAAATCCATATCTTTTAGCGAAATTTGATTGCTACTTAAATGTGGAAGTTCTTGGCACAGTTACGACTGGGCCTCATTACAGTTTGCAAGAGTTTGAGGTGGAGTTTAGGGCAAAGTTTATATAGATGAAATCAATAGCTCTTTGTCCGGTCACTATGTTGGATCTACGGAAGCTAATTGGCGCATGAATGAGTATCCAATGCATTACCAGTTACGTAATATATTATAGTTCGACTTGAATGTAACTTGCCTCACCGGCAAAATGTAGTCTTTAGGGAATGAAATGTTCAGCAAGCTCTTACAAATCACAGAAGAACAAAAGTGACTGCATTCTATGAAATCAATCGAATTAGTTCTTCCGAGTTTCTATATACAGAGACGCCAAAACATTATATTTAGGTAGATAAAGAAAAGAAATCGAAAAACCTCAAAGAGGAAGTAGTAGAGCTATTGCTACATTATTTTATGTTTTATGTTGAGATGTTCCATTTGAGACTATTTTGCTTCATGTTCGAGGTCCCATCAGGATTTGGGTACTGTTGGGAACATTATTTACTGCACATTTTCAGCACATGCACGACGTGTCGCATGAAATTATGGAGAGTGGCGTGAATATTTATTAGAAGTAAAAGAGTGTTAGTCCTCTCAGCAGTTAAGAGAGTTATTTGCCATATCCTATTTGTGGTATGAACGTTCCTACAAATGCATTAGATTTGTGTAATGAATTCAAAATATTCAGGTGTGAAGACGTTTTAAGAAATTCTTCAGAAAATGATTCATATAACCGTGCTTTATTAGCTATTTAGGAAATTTTTTTCAGTAAACGATTCATTCGGTACGCCAACTAAACTTTTCGGATATAAGACTATTTTACTCTGTGGAGATTTTTGACGAATATTGCCCCATACTTCTCACGGTACACGTGTACCACTTATTGAGATACCACTTATTGCCTTCCTTCATGGTCCAAAATTTCAAAATTCCACAAAATAACTTTTACTCAAACATGAAAGCTTTACCTCATGAGATTGAATTCGTTGAATTTCTTAAATCTCTTGGTAATGGAACTTTACCCACATTTCCAGATTACAGCCAAGATGTTATTGAAATTCCTTCCCATTTAGTTAGCTGCAACTTCGTGATTCCAGATACTTATGGCAATGTATCTGGAACCATAAAGTCTAACGATATTCTCAATTCGGTTATATTAGCTCCCAAATATGAAGGCTGTACTTTCATTGATGCAGAAATCTCTAACAGCCTGGCCGGAGAGAAACGAATATATTTGAGTTCCGATAAAATCTTGAGTGATGATTAAAGAGAGCAAAATAATTTTCCAGTAGAATTTTTAAACTCAGTTGATGTAAGTTGGCTCCCGATCCCACAAATTTATTTTAAAAACCAAATTGCATACTTTTACTTATTCGTAATTTGTGTACAGGACATGAC
>OZ020569.1:30920109-30925109 GCA_963971475.1 Chrysops caecutiens
GGTGATCATCAATATCTCGGTTTTGTTTGCTGCTACCTCCAATCCATGGTCGCTCATCCATCCCGTCACTCTTCTCAGCACTTGGTTAAGCTTCCACTGAGCTTGCTCTGCATTACGAGCCAGTATAATAGCCACTAGATCGTCCGCATATGCTACCAGGTGAGCATCCTCTGGAAGATGCATTTTTAGTATACCATCGTAAACGATGTTCCAGAGGTCTGGGCCTAAGATCGAGCCTTGTGCAGCTCCAGCGGTGACCTCGCGACGGCACTCGCCTTCGGATGTGTCGTAGACAAGTATCCGATCCCTCAGGTAATCCTGCATTATTCTAAGTAAATACGCCGGTATCTTGAACGTTGATTTTAACTCGGCCAGTACGTCTTCCCACTTGACTGAATTGAAGGCGTTTCGAATCGAATTTTCGTTTCTGAATTGAAGACATCCAGGGTCGCCACTACCGCTATTTTTCGGGAATAATGATTCCCTGTTCGAGTTTCATCTACATAACGTAGGACCGTCTGTACTGCGTCAATTGTTGATCTGCCTTTTCTGAATCCGTATTGGTTTCCTGATAAACCTCCCTTTGATTGGATGGCCGATTGCAGGCGTGGCTGGAGCAGTTTCTCCATGAGCTTTCCAGCCGTGTCCAGCATACATAGCGGGCGGTAGTTCGAAGGTGAGCTAGGTTGTCCTTTTCCTTTGTCAAGTAAAATGAGACGTTGTATTTTCCATCTTTTGTCAAACGTTCCTTCTGCTAGACATGCGTTGTACATGTTCAACAGGAGGGAAGGGCATCTTTGTACTGCGATTTTAAGTATTTCGGCAGGTATGCCATCTGGACCGGGGGCCTTGTTAGGTTTGAGTGATGCGGCTGCTGTCTCTAGTTCACTTGCACTGAAAAGTGGTATTTCGTTCTCTGGTACGTCTTCAATTGTATCGGGTGCTCTCACTGGATGGGTTGGAAATAATGCATCTACTATATTCGAGATGATATTGGGATTCTTACAGCTACCACTTGTTTGCGTCTTTAGCTTTTTCATGACAATTTCGTACCCCAGACCCCATGGGTCGTTGTCGACGTCCTTGATCAACGCTTTCCAGCACTGCGATTTACTTCGCTTTATGGCCTGTCGGAGTTGTTTCTTAGCGTCCTTGTGTTCGGCAGATCTGGAGGATGTCTCGGGCTTCGATTTGGCTCTTTGCGCTAGTCGTCGTTTTTTTAGGCATACTTTCCGTAGCTCAGCTATTTCGTCATTCCACCAGTAGGCCGCTTTTCTTGCATTCCGGGGTGATCCGTTACGGGGCATTGAGGCATTGCAAGCGTCATGTAACAGACGCATAGTTGCGTCAACAACTTGTCCCGCGTCTCTCAGTGTCATTTGCGATAAATTTTCTTCGGCTCTGTAGAGTTCCCTGAGTAACACCGTTTGGTTAAGTTTCCTAACATTCCATCTTTTTTGTCTTTTGTTTTCCCTTACGGGTTGTCTTTCTTGGCTCTTCGTTTTGACTTCCATCACGATGTACTGGTGATCGCTGCCGGTGTAGTCCTCAATCACCTTCCAATTTGCCAAGAGATGTCCTACATGCTCGGTCGTTAAAGTGATGTCCGGGATTGTTTCCGTGTAGCCTGGGCGCCTGAAGGTTGAGACGGAGCCTATGTTCTGCACCGTGAGGCAAAGTCTGGCTGCCATTTGAAGGATATATTTACCCCTGCTGTCGGTCGTTGGTGATCCCCATGCGGGTAATTTAGCATTAAAGTCTCCAGCCACAATGATATCTTTGTCTAGTTCTCGGAGGGTGTCTTCAAGATCGTCAATTTTTTCACGAAAACTTGCCATGCTTTCATTTGGGGTGAGGTAGCAGCTAACGATGGTAAGTCGTGAGAATTTTACCCATACAAAACCGTTGTGGCTTCCATGCTCTATTATTGGATATTTAACGATGTCCGGGATCCATATTGCTGCGGTGTTTAATTTGTCTGGGAACCATCCATAAGTGTCCTTGTTTTTATACTGCTCGCTTATGATCACCGCTGAAGCTGCGTATTCCAGTGTGAGCTGAGTCAGTAGTTGATCGGCGGTTTTGCTTCTGTTCAAATTACCCTGGAGAATTTTCATCATCGTTTGTATTCTCTTGCATTTTCTAGGGCTATTTTATATGCCTGGCACCTTCCGGACCCCATTATGTGAGTCAACTGTGCTCCTTCATCTTTCAGGTCAGCACACAGTACGCATTTAAGTGGTGCGTTTAAGCAATTTCGCGCCTTGTGGTCTGTTTTTCCACATTTATAACACATGTTACTGCGGTCCGGCCCATCGCAATTTCTTGATATGTGCCCATATCCAAGGCACCTAAAGCATCTGGTAACAGTGAGTCGCCTCCTGATGCGGCAGACCACCCAACCAATTTTCATTTTTCCTGTAGCTAGGAGCTTGTCTGCGTGTTCATTGTTAAGTTCCACAAGTGCCATTTTCTGTCCCCTAGTGTTTGGACCTAGTACCGCTATTTTCCAAGGTTGTTCTAGTGTCTTGGCTTTGGGTGTCTCGGATAGTTTTTCCGCGTCATGTGCTCCAACTTCTCGCCGTGGGTCGGTTGACTTGAGGATTGTGTACAGGCTTTCCTCTATATCCTCCTTCTCAGCACATGCGTCCAGGTCACGGATTTCTATAGTTGTTCTCGTGCCTATCTCTCGTACGCTGCCTGATTCTCCGATTGCGTCCTTCACGGCCATGCCAAATTGTGCCACGTTCTTCGAATTTTTGTCCAGTACCAGCAATACTTCGCCAGCTCTAGTCTTACGTATAGTCCGTAATAATAATAATAATAATAATAATAATAATAATAATAATAATAATAATAATAATAATAATAATAATAATAATAATAATAATAATAATAATAATAATAATAATAATAATAATAATAATAATAATAATAATAATAATAATAATAATAATAATAATAATAATAATAATAATAATAATAATAATAATAATAATAATAATAATAATAATAATAATAATAATAATAATAATAATAATAATAATAATAATAATAATAATAATAATAATAATAATAATAATAATAATAATAATAATAATAATAATAATAATAATAATAATAATAATAATAATAATAATAATAATAATAATAATAATAATAATAATAATAATAATAATAATAATAATAATAATAATAATAATAATAATAATAATAATAATAATAATAATAATAATAATAATAATAATAATAATAATAATAATAATAATAATAATAATAATAATAATAATAATAATAATAATAATAATAATAATAATAATAATAATAATAATAATAATAATAATAATAATAATAATAATAATAATAATAATAATAATAATAATAATAATAATAATAATAATAATAATAATAATAATAATAATAATAATAATAATAATAATAATAATAATAATAATAATAATAATAATAATAATAATAATAATAATAATAATAATAATAATAATAATAATAATAATAATAATAATAATAATAATAATAATAATAATAATAATAATAATAATAATAATAATAATAATAATAATAATAATAATAATAATAATAATAATAATAATAATAATAATAATAATAATAATAATAATAATAATAATAATAATAATAATAATAATAATAATAATAATAATAATAATAATAATAATAATAATAATAATAATAATAATAATAATAATAATAATAATAATAATAATAATAATAATAATAATAATAATAATAATAATAATAATAATAATAATAATAATAATAATAATAATAATAATAATAATAATAATAATAATAATAATAATAATAATAATAATAATAATAATAATAATAATAATAATAATAATAATAATAATAATAATAATAATAATAATAATAATAATAATAATAATAATAATAATAATAATAATAATAATAATAATAATAATAATAATAATAATAATAATAATAATAATAATAATAATAATAATAATAATAATAATAATAATAATAATAATAATAATAATAATAATAATAATAATAATAATAATAATAATAATAATAATAATAATAATAATAATAATAATAATAATAATAATAATAATAATAATAATAATAATAATAATAATAATAATAATAATAATAATAATAATAATAATAATAATAATAATAATAATAATAATAATAATAATAATAATAATAATAATAATAATAATAATAATAATAATAATAATAATAATAATAATAATAATAATAATAATAATAATAATAATAATAATAATAATAATAATAATAATAATAATAATAATAATAATAATAATAATAATAATAATAATAATAATAATAATAATAATAATAATAATAATAATAATAATAATAATAATAATAATAATAATAATAATAATAATAATAATAATAATAATAATAATAATAATAATAATAATAATAATAATAATAATAATAATAATAATAATAATAATAATAATAATAATAATAATAATAATAATAATAATAATAATAATAATAATAATAATAATAATAATAATAATAATAATAATAATAATAATAATAATAATAATAATAATAATAATAATAATAATAATAATAATAATAATAATAATAATAATAATAATAATAATAATAATAATAATAATAATAATAATAATAATAATAATAATAATAATAATAATAATAATAATAATAATAATAATAATAATAATAATAATAATAATAATAATAATAATAATAATAATAATAATAATAATAATAATAATAATAATAATAATAATAATAATAATAATAATAATAATAATAATAATAATAATAATAATAATAATAATAATAATAATAATAATAATAATAATAATAATAATAATAATAATAATAATAATAATAATAATAATAATAATAATAATAATAATAATAATAATAATAATAATAATAATAATAATAATAATAATAATAATAATAATAATAATAATAATAAT
>OZ020569.1:30937609-30972609 GCA_963971475.1 Chrysops caecutiens
TTGACTTCAGTTCTGTTAGAATATCGATCCATCTAACTGAATTGAAGGCGTTACATACGTCTAGGGTGGCCACTAAGGCAATCTTTCGAGAGTGGTGGTTTCCACACTTGGTCTCTTCTACTATTCGTGGGACAGAATCAACTGCGTCTATTATAGATCGACACTTTCTGAAACCAAATTGTTTGGTTGATAAGTCACCTTTTGCTTCTATTGCCTTTAACAGTCTCGCTTTAAGAAGCTTTTCTAGCAGTTTCCCGGCTGTGTCCAGCATGCATAGTGGTCGGTAATTGGATGGAGTGCCGGCTTGTCCTTTACCTTTGTCGATAAGCATGAGTCTCTGCATCTTCCATCTTACGTCAAATACTCCCTCTTTGAGGCACGAGTTGTACATATTTAGTAGGAGACCTGGGCATTGAGAAGCTGCGATTTTGAGCACCTCTGCGGGGATTCCATCAGGTCCTGGAGCTTTCCCTGGCTGAAGCGAGCTGGCAGCGATCTGAAGTTCCTCGACGCTGAAAAGCGGTATTAGATTGGCGGGTATTTCATCTTGTGGGTCCACCGGTCTTGGAGGGTGGGTTGGGAATAAGGCGTCAACTATTCTGGTCATGGTTCTAGCATCTTGGGTTGCACAGGGAAGTCTAGTCGTGAGTTTCTTCATTACTATCCGGTATCCTAGACCCCATGGATCCGCGTCTGCTTCTTTAATAAGGTTGTTCCAGCAGGCAATCCTGCTTTGCTTTATGGACCGTCTTAATTCTTTCTTTGCCTCCTTGTATTCAGCCGACAGGGTAGCTACTTCCGGCTTTAGCCTGGCCCTTTGGGCAAGTCGTCTTTTTCTCAAGCAGTCCTTCCGTAAGCTTGCTATTTCGTTGTTCCACCAATAGACCGCCTTTTTGCCGTTTCGCGGGGCAATCCTCCGAGGCATGGCAGCATCACAGGCATCGTTTAATAAGCGCATTGTGACTTCGACTTTATTCCTGGCGTCATAGGCATGATAGGCGTGATCCCGTGTAATACTCGCAGTGCCTCTGGTGATATGGGCTGTCAATCTAGCTATGTTTAATTTCCTGACATTCCACTCCTTACGGTGGTATAATAATAATAATAATAATAATAATAATAATAATAATAATAATAATAATAATAATAATAATAATAATAATAATAATAATAATAATAATAATAATAATAATAATAATAATAATAATAATAATAATAATAATAATAATAATAATAATAATAATAATAATAATAATAATAATAATAATAATTATAATAATAATAATAATAATAATAATAATAATAATAATAATAATAATAATAATAATAATAATAATAATAATAATAATAATAATAATAATAATAATAATAATAATAATAATAATAATAATAATAATAATAATAATAATAATAATAATAATAATAATAATAATAATAATAATAATAATAATAATAATAATAATAATAATAATAATAATAATAATAATAATAATAATAATAATAATAATAATAATAATAATAATAATAATAATAATAATAATAATTATAATAATAATAATAATAATAATAATAATAATAATAATAATAATAATAATAATAATAATAATAATAATAATAATAATAATAATAATAATAATAATAATAATAATAATAATAATAATAATAATAATAATAATAATAATAATAATAATAATAATAATAATAATAATAATAATAATAATAATAATAATAATAATAATAATAATAATAATAATAATAATAATAATAATAATAATAATAATAATAATAATAATAATAATAATAATAATAATAATAATAATAATAATAATAATAATAATAATAATAATAATAATAATAATAATAATAATAATAATAATAATAATAATAATAATAATAATAATAATAATAATAATAATAATAATAATAATAATAATAATAATAATAATAATAATAATAATAATAATAATAATAATAATAATAATAATAATAATAATAATAATAATAATAATAATAATAATAATAATAATAATAATAATAATAATAATAATAATAATAATAATAATAATAATAATAATAATAATAATAATAATAATAATAATAATAATAATAATAATAATAATAATAATAATAATAATAATAATAATAATAATAATAATAATAATAATAATAATAATAATAATAATAATAATAATAATAATAATAATAATAATAATAATAATAATAATAATAATAATAATAATAATAATAATAATAATAATAATAATAATAATAATAATAATAATAATAATAATAATAATAATAATAATAATAATAATAATAATAATAATAATAATAATAATAATAATAATAATAATAATAATAATAATAATAATAATAATAATAATAATAATAATAATAATAATAATAATAATAATAATAATAATAATAATAATAATAATAATAATAATAATAATAATAATAATAATAATAATAATAATAATAATAATAATAATAATAATAATAATAATAATAATAATAATAATAATAATAATAATAATATAATAATAATAATAATAATAATAATAATAATAATAATAATAATAATAATAATAATAATAATAATAATAATAATAATAATAATAATAATAATAATAATAATAATAATAATAATAATAATAATAATAATAATAATAATAATAATAATAATAATAATAATAATAATAATAATAATAATAATAATAATAATAATAATAATAATAATAATAATAATAATAATAATAATAATAATAATAATAATAAATAATAATAATAATAATAATAATAATAATAATAATAATAATAATAATAATAATAATAATAATAATAATAATAATAATAATAATAATAATAATAATAATAATAATAATAATAATAATAATAATAATAATAATAATAATAATAATAATAATAATAATAATAATAATAATAATAATAATAATAATAATAATAATAATAATAATAATAATAATAATAATAATAATAATAATAATAATAATAATAATAATAATATTAATAATAATAATAATAATAATAATAATAATAATAATAATAATAATAATAATAATAATAATAATAATAATAATAATAATAATAATAATAATAATAATAATAATAATAATAATAATAATAATAATAATAATAATAATAATAATAATAATAATAATAATAATAATAATAATAATAATAATAATAATAATAATAATAATAATAATAATAATAATAATAATAATAATAATAATAATAATAATAATAATAATAATAATAATAATAATAATAATAATAATAATAATAATAATAATAATAATAATAATAATAATAATAATAATAATAATAATAATAATAATAATAATAATAATAATAATAATAATAATAATAATAATAATAATAATAATAATAATAATAATAATAATAATAATAATAATAATAATAATAATAATAATAATAATAATAATAATAATAATAATAATAATAATAATAATAATAATAATAATAATAATAATAATAATAATAATAATAATAATAATAATAATAATAATAATAATAATAATAATAATAATAATAATAATAATAATAATAATAATAATAATAATAATAATAATAATAATAATAATAATAATAATAATAATAATAATAATAATAATAATAATAATAATAATAATAATAATAATAATAATAATAATAATAATAATAATAATAATAATAATAATAATAATAATAATAATAATAATAATAATAATAATAATAATAATAATAATAATAATAATAATAATAATAATAATAATAATAATAATAATAATAATAATAATAATAATAATAATAATAATAATAATAATAATAATAATAATAATAATAATAATAATAATAATAATAATAATAATAATAATAATAATAATAATAATAATAATAATAATAATAATAATAATAATAATAATAATAATAATAATAATAATAATAATAATAATAATAATAATAATAATAATAATTTTTTTTTTTTTTTTTTTTTTTTTTTACGAGGGAGGGGAAATCCGTTTACGGACGTTGTGTCGGACTCCTATGCGACTACCGACTAAAACCCCTCCCTCGGACTCCAAGGACACCAACCCGGAACCGTTTACCACATTACTTCAGGTTGGGCCTTGCCCTGAGACCCCTTTTTTTTGTGGGTCTTTCCACCGTTGTTTGTTAAATCTATTGTTAATTTTTTTGTGGGTCTTTCCACCGTTGTTTGTGAAATCTATTGTTAAATCTATGCTACTTATGTTCTATTATATGTCATTCGACTATTCACCTATTACTTTTTGTCCTATTGCGATTGTGTATTATTTTACTCCTATACCTATACACTCCCCTTATAATTGTACCCTATTAATACTATCCTACCTTATTTATACTAAATAATAAAAACTTTAATTTAAACGTAAGTTGCTGTCGGTGCGAGGTGAGTATCCTCCTCCTTTGTGCCTGAGGTTCTTTTCGGGCACTTCTTTATCACGTCCCGGCCAGGCGGAAGAAGCGCTCTAGTCCAAGCCTAAGTCACAAGACACCGAGCATTATTTGCCGGTGTTTTACAACTGAGGTTTTTTCAAGCACTTCTTTATCACGCGCCAGACAGGCGGAAGAACCACCCTAATCTTAACCTCTGCAACAAGCCGTCAGATATCATCTCGCCATGACATCTACGCTCCATGTATCGCCTTAAACTACTGCTACCACACATCTGCTATTTATGGGCTTACATCTATTTAAATTCCTAAGCTCTAATCTCTAATGGCTGATGGTCCCTCTGCATTTCACCCTCTCTATGCTTTGTGCGGAGGACATCTTCAATGTATCCTTGTATCGTTCTCCACCTGTCCTCCGTCAAAAGCATGTTGCCCACTATATTTTCGGCCGTCAGGCTACCGACCTCGGCTTCAATCCCTTCTCTTCGCTGCGCCCATCGTTCACAGTAAAACAGCGTGTGCTCTGCGTCGTCTTTTTCCACCCCGCAGTACTGGCATTCTGGTGAATCAGCCCTGCCCATGTTATGTAGGTATGATCTAAAACACCCATGACCGCTGAGGAACTGCGTCATGTAGTACGACACTTCTCCATGCGCGCGTCCCACCCATGGTTCAATCTGCGGGATAAGTCGGGCCGTCCATCTGCCTCTAGACTCCGTGCTCCATAAGTCTTGCCATTTTCTCAAGGTGTGGGCTCTCTCTTCTGTACTTGCCAGGGCTCTTCCCACCTCGCTTTTCCTTCTATAGATCGCCTTTCGCTCTAATGCTAGTAGACCTACGGGTATGACTCCAGCAATGACAAGGACTGCCGGCTCAGAGACTGTGCGGTAAGCACAAGTTACTCTAAGAGCCCCCCTCCTTTGTACGGAGGCCAGGCGCTTCCTGTAGCGCTCGATTTTCATTTTGGCGCCCCATATCTCAGCGCCGTATAGAAGTATGGACTGCACGGTGCTCATCAATAGTCGCCGTTTCGCCGGCATTGGCCCATGGGTGTTAGCCATTATCCTGCTCAAATATGTTGTTATTAACGCCGCCTTGTCTGCCGTCCGCCGAATGTGTTCTCCGAAAGTGAGCTTAGTGTCCATTGTCACCCCCAGATACTTAGCGGCAGGCTTTGTCTGCATATGCTCATCTCCCACTACAATGGGCAGAGCCTTCTCGATCCTCCTTTTCGTGAGGATTACGATTTCCGTCTTGGCTGCAGCTAACGAAAGTCCATGCTCGCTCATCCAGCTGTTCACCCTCCGCATGACTTGGTTGAGTTTAAGTTGCGCCAACTCGTAGGTGCGCGCAGCAATCAACGCTACGACATCGTCCGCGTAGCCAACCAAGCGCGTCTCTTCTGGCATCTCTAGTCGCAAGAGGCTATCGTAGGAAATATTCCACAGATCCGGGCCGAGAATAGACCCTTGCGCCGCCCCCGCTGTTATAGTCTTTCTGCGGATGCCTTCCACAGTCTCATACTCCAGCGCTCGATCACTCAGATAGTCCTTCATCATACGGAGTAGGTATCCCGGCACTTGGAAAGTTTTCTCCAACGCATCGAGAATGTCGCACCACCTTGCCGAGTTGAATGCATTCTTAACATCTAGTGTCACTAATAAGACCATTCGGCGTGAATGGTGATTACCCCTCTCAGCTCTATGAACCGCTTCAACGACCTCATTTATCGCATCAATAGTGCACCGTCCCCGGCGGAAGCCATATTGACGTTCGCATAGGTCCCCTGCTGTCCGGATTGCCGATAATAGACGGGGCTGCAGCAGTTTTTCAAGCACTTTACCCGCGGTGTCTAGCATGCATAGTGGGCGGTACGATGATGGTGCCAGTACATCTCCTTTGCCCTTGTTAATCAGCACAAGTCTTCCTATCTTCCAGGGGGAATAAAACAGTCCTGCCTTCAAACACGTGTTGTACATTCCCAGCAGGATTTCGGGGCACGCCCCGAGCGCCTTCTTTAGCGCTTCGCTGGGAATTCCGTCTGGTCCTGGGGCTTTCCCGTTGCGGAGGGAATTTATTGCTACCATCAGCTCCTCCTCGGTAAACAAAGGTATGTTTCCGACGTCTTCCACTTCTCTCTCTCTGATTGGGTGCGTCGGGAAGAGCGCGTTCACGATATGGGCCATGACTTCTGCCTCCATGGTGGGTCTTGGTGCCATCGCTCCCAGTTTCTTAGTCACAATCTTGTACCCAAGTCCCCAGGGGTCCGCATTTACTTCCTCCGCCAGCATCCGCCATTGTGCTACCTTGCTGCGCCTTATGGTGGATCGTAGCACCTTCTTAGCGGTTTTGTACTCAAAGGAGAGGGCACTTGCCTCCACCCGGTTCTTGGCCCTTTGCGCTTTCCGTCTCACGCGCAGGCAAGTTCTCCGTAGTTCAGCTATTTCGGTCGTCCACCAGTACACGGGGCGTTTGCTATGCCTGGGTCTCCTGCGTGGCATCGCCGCTTCGCATGCCCTATGAAGAAGGTTCATGGAATCCTTAACGGCTTTCTCCGCCAGCGACCTGTCCTCTGTCGTATGTGGATGTTTCACACTGGCCAGGCCCGCGAGGAGTACTGTTTTGAACTTATCTTCGTCAAAGCTTTGCACGTTCCACAGTCTTTTACCACTCAGCCCGGCCGTCGGTGCTACATGGCCATCATCAACTCTGAACGTGATATATTGATGGTCACTTCCTGTGTATTCCTCGAGCACTCTCCATTCTTTTACTGCTGCTGCCATTCCCTCAGAAGCAAGTGAAATATCAGGAATGGTTCCTCTATATCCGGGGCGGCGAAAAGTTGGAGTGTTACCGACATTCAATATGGCGAGACCTGTTCGGGCAACCATTTCCAATAGATATCTGCCCCGCGAATCGGTCTCGGGCATGCCCCACTCTACGCCTCTTGCGTTGAAATCACCCGCAACCAGCACTCTTCCTCCCGTTTGGCGGATTTTGTCCTCAAGGGCGTCCACTTTGTCCCTGTAGCATCGAATAGGTTCGTTCGGGGTAAAATAGCAACTGAAATAGGTTACTCCAGAGCTCTTTACCCAAACGTAACCCCGGCCGCTCCCATGCGCTGCCACCCGCACCTTGGTTGGTTCTCTTACCCATATTGCAGCCGTCCCAAGCTCATCCAGGTACCAACCTGGAGAGTGGTAGTTCTTATATTGCTCGCTTATGAGTAGAAGGTCCACCTTTTTCTCGTTTCCTATTTGGTGCAGCAAATTATTCGCTGTTAAACTCCGATTCATATTAGCTTGTAAGATACGGATCATCTCATAAGCTTTTTGCTTTTTTCTAGGGCATCTGCGAATACCCTGCACCGTTTTGACCCAGGCGCGTGGTCGAGCCCTTCCGGACCTTTGCCTGTTTCTTCACATATCGTACAGTGATCCGGAGCCGAGCACTGCTTGGCCTTGTGCTCCGCTTTCATGCACTTGAAGCATAGGCGACTCCTTTCTGGGCCTTTACAAGTGCTGGCGTGATGCCCGTAGCTGAGACAACGGAAGCACCGTGGAACGTTATATTTTTGTTGGACTCTGCAGCTCACCCAGCCAATTTTGATATGCTGGGCCTTCAGGAGTTGGCTTGCCCCCTTCGTGTTGAGCGTGACCGTGGCCTTTTTCTGCCCCCTGCTATTGCTATTTGAGATGGAGACGGTAGGGTTTTCAGCGAGCCCGCTTGTAGCTCTTATAACCGCCGCCAGCACCTCCTCTTCTGTAGTGAGATCATCTAGGTCCCTGATCTCCACAGATTCCTTGGGCTCGAGACTGCGTACCGTGGCGCCGTCTCCTAGCGAGCGCTTCAGGGCATCACTAAATGCCGCTTTATCGCCCATCTCCTTTCCTAGTTCCACCAGCAGTTCCCCGGAACGGGTTCGGCGAATGGATCTTACATCCGTGTTGGTTTCTGCAGGATTAACTTTTGCCCGGATCATGCCTAGGACCTCTGCGTATGATTTCCCTTGCAGCGGTTTTATCACGAAGGCTTCTCTTCGAGGCCTGCGTTTCTTCTCCTTATTTTTTTGCCTCTGGTGGACAGTCGTCGCTTGCCCGGGGCAGGGGACATCTGGCTCTTTTTGTTTATTTCTGACGGCCTTGGTTCTGCCTTTCTTCGTATGAACTTGCCATTCTTCCTTCTCCGGCACTCCTTCACACAGCTTTTTCCCCGCTTCTTGCTCGATCGGGCTCGTAGCAGCCCTCTTGCTAGCGATGGGTGTTTGTGCGCCTAAGTTCTGTGTCCGCGTTGCCAATTTTTGGTCCTGCAACTCGGCTTTTCGCCAAGACTTCCGACAGGTCTCGATAATATCTATCAATTCAGTCATTTCGTCGGCCCTGTCTTGGACAGTCTTTGAGATATTTTTCTGTTTTTTAATTGCTGCTTTGATGTCTCGCAGTGCACTTTTGCATTTTGCAAGTGCCGCATCCTCCTCCTTTTTCATTCGTTCGATGAAGTTGTGTCGCGGTGATCCTCCTCTTTCCTCCTGTCTGCTACTTTGGATCGATTCATTAGCGTTTTCCGCTTCTTGGGCGTCTGCGTTTGCTGGTACATACCCGTTTGTCGGGCTGGGCAGACCACCCGTTGGTGCACAGGCCACTTTGTCTGGTGGCGTGCGCATCAACGAACTGCTTGGTTATGGTGTATCTTTGCTTGGTGGTGTCCTTGCCACCTTCGCGCTTCGGCTAAAGGCTCCTGGAAGGATTCTTTCATCTGTCCTTCCGTTATACAGTTCATCATTGTGCAGCGCATTAATGCCTTCTTGGGCCTCTACACTTGCCTTTCTCTCTCTGTTTTGCGTATTGTTTGTGTTTTTCCCAATAGTATCCATCATTGTTGATCACCAGCGCATCGTGTGCAGGGGAGCGGGCCGTAATAGTCAGGAACGGGTATACCCTCGGGGACATTAGCCCCTACCCCAGTCCTCTGAGGCCTGACCTACGCTTAACAAGTCCCGGAATACACGGACGGACCTGCGCTCGCTCGGAGCAATGCAGACTTCTACTTCTGCATCCAATGCACACTCCCTGACCAGGGACCGAAGGGGCTGGCTCCTGATACACGTCACGGCTACCACCTCAGCTGAATTAACAGCAGCCCTTCCACACCGCCGGCGGGACACCAGCGACATCTCCGGGCACTCCCAGTGTGCCGCAACGTGTACCGGTCGCAAACATTATGGCAGCCGCACCTGACATGGTGACAGACGCTGACCAGCGCACCGCCCACCTTGGGAACAGACGTGCGTTGGATTTTTTCGCCTAGTCTCCGTTTTGGTCCGCGAGTGGAAAGTATAATAATAATAATAATAATAATAATAATAATAATAATAATAATAATAATAATAATAATAATAATAATAATAATAATAATAATAATAATAATAATAATAATAATAATAATAATAATAATAATAATAATAATAATAATAATAATAATAATAATAATAATAATAATAATAATAATAATAATAATAATAATAATAATAATAATAATAATAATAATAATAATAATAATAATAATAATAATAATAATAATAATAATAATAATAATAATAATAATAATAATAATAATAATAATAATAATAATAATAATAATAATAATAATAATAATAATAATAATAATAATAATAATAATAATAATAATAATAATAATAATAATAATAATAATAATAATAATAATAATAATAATAATAATAATAATAATAATAATAATAATAATAATAATAATAATAATAATAATAATAATAATAATAATAATAATAATAATAATAATAATAATAATAATAATAATAATAATAATAATAATAATAATAATAATAATAATAATAATAATAATAATAATAATAATAATAATAATAATAATAATAATAATAATAATAATAATAATAATAATAATAATAATAATAATAATAATAATAATAATAATAATAATAATAATAATAATAATAATAATAATAATAATAATAATAATAATAATAATAATAATAATAATAATAATAATAATAATAATAATAATAATAATAATAATAATAATAATAATAATAATAATAATAATAATAATAATAATAATAATAATAATAATAATAATAATAATAATAATAATAATAATAATAATAATAATAATAATAATAATAATAATAATAATAATAATAATAATAATAATAATAATAATAATAATAATAATAATAATAATAATAATAATAATAATAATAATAATAATAATAATAATAATAATAATAATAATAATAATAATAATAATAATAATAATAATAATAATAATAATAATAATAATAATAATAATAATAATAATAATAATAATAATAATAATAATAATAATAATAATAATAATAATAATAATAATAATAATAATAATAATAATAATAATAATAATAATAATAATAATAATAATAATAATAATAATAATAATAATAATAATAATAATAATAATAATAATAATAATAATAATAATAATAATAATAATAATAATAATAATAATAATAATAATAATAATAATAATAATAATAATAATAATAATAATAATAATAATAATAATAATAATAATAATAATAATAATAATAATAATAATAATAATAATAATAATAATAATAATAATAATAATAATAATAATAATAATAATAATAATAATAATAATAATAATAATAATAATAATAATAATAATAATAATAATAATAATAATAATAATAATAATAATAATAATAATAATAATAATAATAATAATAATAATAATAATAATAATAATAATAATAATAATAATAATAATAATAATAATAATAATAATAATAATAATAATAATAATAATAATAATAATAATAATAATAATAATAATAATAATAATAATAATAATAATAATAATAATAATAATAATAATAATAATAATAATAATAATAATAATAATAATAATAATAATAATAATAATAATAATAATAATAATAATAATAATAATAATAATAATAATAATAATAATAATAATAATAATAATAATAATAATAATAATAATAATAATAATAATAATAATAATAATAATAATAATAATAATAATAATAATAATAATAATAATAATAATAATAATAATAATAATAATAATAATAATAATAATAATAATAATAATAATAATAATAATAATAATAATAATAATAATAATAATAATAATAATAATAATAATAATAATAATAATAATAATAATAATAATAATAATAATAATAATAATAATAATAATAATAATAATAATAATAATAATAATAATAATAATAATAATAATAATAATAATAATAATAATAATAATAATAATAATAATAATAATAATAATAATAATAATAATAATAATAATAATAATAATAATAATAATAATAATAATAATAATAATAATAATAATAATAATAATAATAATAATAATAATAATAATAATAATAATAATAATAATAATAATAATAATAATAATAATAATAATAATAATAATAATAATAATAATAATAATAATAATAATAATAATAATAATAATAATAATAATAATAATAATAATAATAATAATAATAATAATAATAATAATAATAATAATAATAATAATAATAATAATAATAATAATAATAATAATAATAATAATAATAATAATAATAATAATAATAATAATAATAATAATAATAATAATAATAATAATAATAATAATAATAATAATAATAATAATAATAATAATAATAATAATAATAATAATAATAATAATAATAATAATAATAATAATAATAATAATAATAATAATAATAATAATAATAATAATAATAATAATAATAATAATAATAATAATAATAATAATAATAATAATAATAATAATAATAATAATAATAATAATAATAATAATAATAATAATAATAATAATAATAATAATAATAATAATAATAATAATAATAATAATAATAATAATAATAATAATAATAATAATAATAATAATAATAATAATAATAATAATAATAATAATAATAATAATAATAATAATAATAATAATAATAATAATAATAATAATAATAATAATAATAATAATAATAATAATAATAATAATAATAATAATAATAATAATAATAATAATAATAATAATAATAATAATAATAATAATAATAATAATAATAATAATAATAATAATAATAATAATAATAATAATAATAATAATAATAATAATAATAATAATAATAATAATAATAATAATAATAATAATAATAATAATAATAATAATAATAATAATAATAATAATAATAATAATAATAATAATAATAATAATAATAATAATAATAATAATAATAATAATAATAATAATAATAATAATAATAATAATAATAATAATAATAATAATAATAATAATAATAATAATAATAATAATAATAATAATAATAATAATAATAATAATAATAATAATAATAATAATAATAATAATAATAATAATAATAATAATAATAATAATAATAATAATAATAATAATAATAATAATAATAATAATAATAATAATAATAATAATAATAATAATAATAATAATAATAATAATAATAATAATAATAATAATAATAATAATAATAATAATAATAATAATAATAATAATAATAATAATAATAATAATAATAATAATAATAATAATAATAATAATAATAATAATAATAATAATAATAATAATAATAATAATAATAATAATAATAATAATAATAATAATAATAATAATAATAATAATAATAATAATAATAATAATAATAATAATAATAATAATAATAATAATAATAATAATAATAATAATAATAATAATAATAATAATAATAATAATAATAATAATAATAATAATAATAATAATAATAATAATAATAATAATAATAATAATAATAATAATAATAATAATAATAATAATAATAATAATAATAATAATAATAATAATAATAATAATAATAATAATAATAATAATAATAATAATAATAATAATAATAATAATAATAATAATAATAATAATAATAATAATAATAATAATAATAATAATAATAATAATAATAATAATAATAATAATAATAATAATAATAATAATAATAATAATAATAATAATAATAATAATAATAATAATAATAATAATAATAATAATAATAATAATAATAATAATAATAATAATAATAATAATAATAATAATAATAATAATAATAATAATAATAATAATAATAATAATAATAATAATAATAATAATAATAATAATAATAATAATAATAATAATAATAATAATAATAATAATAATAATAATAATAATAATAATAATAATAATAATAATAATAATAATAATAATAATAATAATAATAATAATAATAATAATAATAATAATAATAATAATAATAATAATAATAATAATAATAATAATAATAATAATAATAATAATAATAATAATAATAATAATAATAATAATAATAATAATAATAATAATAATAATAATAATAATAATAATAATAATAATAATAATAATAATAATAATAATAATAATAATAATAATAATAATAATAATAATAATAATAATAATAATAATAATAATAATAATAATAATAATAATAATAATAATAATAATAATAATAATAATAATAATAATAATAATAATAATAATAATAATAATAATAATAATAATAATAATAATAATAATAATAATAATAATAATAATAATAATAATAATAATAATAATAATAATAATAATAATAATAATAATAATAATAATAATAATAATAATAATAATAATAATAATAATAATAATAATAATAATAATAATAATAATAATAATAATAATAATAATAATAATAATAATAATAATAATAATAATAATAATAATAATAATAATAATAATAATAATAATAATAATAATAATAATAATAATAATAATAATAATAATAATAATAATAATAATAATAATAATAATAATAATAATAATAATAATAATAATAATAATAATAATAATAATAATAATAATAATAATAATAATAATAATAATAATAATAATAATAATAATAATAATAATAATAATAATAATAATAATAATAATAATAATAATAATAATAATAATAATAATAATAATAATAATAATAATAATAATAATAATAATAATAATAATAATAATAATAATAATAATAATAATAATAATAATAATAATAATAATAATAATAATAATAATAATAATAATAATAATAATAATAATAATAATAATAATAATAATAATAATAATAATAATAATAATAATAATAATAATAATAATAATAATAATAATAATAATAATAATAATAATAATAATAATAATAATAATAATAATAATAATAATAATAATAATAATAATAATAATAATAATAATAATAATAATAATAATAATAATAATAATAATAATAATAATAATAATAATAATAATAATAATAATAATAATAATAATAATAATAATAATAATAATAATAATAATAATAATAATAATAATAATAATAATAATAATAATAATAATAATAATAATAATAATAATAATAATAATAATAATAATAATAATAATAATAATAATAATAATAATAATAATAATAATAATAATAATAATAATAATAATAATAATAATAATAATAATAATAATAATAATAATAATAATAATAATAATAATAATAATAATAATAATAATAATAATAATAATAATAATAATAATAATAATAATAATAATAATAATAATAATAATAATAATAATAATAATAATAATAATAATAATAATAATAATAATAATAATAATAATAATAATAATAATAATAATAATAATAATAATAATAATAATAATAATAATAATAATAATAATAATAATAATAATAATAATAATAATAATAATAATAATAATAATAATAATAATAATAATAATAATAATAATAATAATAATAATAATAATAATAATAATAATAATAATAATAATAATAATAATAATAATAATAATAATAATAATAATAATAATAATAATAATAATAATAATAATAATAATAATAATAATAATAATAATAATAATAATAATAATAATAATAATAATAATAATAATAATAATAATAATAATAATAATAATAATAATAATAATAATAATAATAATAATAATAATAATAATAATAATAATAATAATAATAATAATAATAATAATAATAATAATAATAATAATAATAATAATAATAATAATAATAATAATAATAATAATAATAATAATAATAATAATAATAATAATAATAATAATAATAATAATAATAATAATAATAATAATAATAATAATAATAATAATAATAATAATAATAATAATAATAATAATAATAATAATAATAATAATAATAATAATAATAATAATAATAATAATAATAATAATAATAATAATAATAATAATAATAATAATAATAATAATAATAATAATAATAATAATAATAATAATAATAATAATAATAATAATAATAATAATAATAATAATAATAATAATAATAATAATAATAATAATAATAATAATAATAATAATAATAATAATAATAATAATAATAATAATAATAATAATAATAATAATAATAATAATAATAATAATAATAATAATAATAATAATAATAATAATAATAATAATAATAATAATAATAATAATAATAATAATAATAATAATAATAATAATAATAATAATAATAATAATAATAATAATAATAATAATAATAATAATAATAATAATAATAATAATAATAATAATAATAATAATAATAATAATAATAATAATAATAATAATAATAATAATAATAATAATAATAATAATAATAATAATAATAATAATAATAATAATAATAATAATAATAATAATAATAATAATAATAATAATAATAATAATAATAATAATAATAATAATAATAATAATAATAATAATAATAATAATAATAATAATAATAATAATAATAATAATAATAATAATAATAATAATAATAATAATAATAATAATAATAATAATAATAATAATAATAATAATAATAATAATAATAATAATAATTTTTTTTTTTTTTTTTTTTTTTTTTTTTTTACGAGGGAGGGGAAATCCGTTTACGGACGTTGTGTCGGACTCCTATGCGACTACCGACTAAAACCCCTCCCTCGGACTCCAAGGACACCAACCCGGAACCGTTTACCACATTACTTCAGGTTGGGCCTTGCCCTGAGACCCCTTTTTTTTGTGGGTCTTTCCACCGTTGTTTGTTAAATCTATTGTTAATTTTTTTGTGGGTCTTTCCACCGTTGTTTGTGAAATCTATTGTTAAATCTATGCTACTTATGTTCTATTATATGTCATTCGACTATTCACCTATTACTTTTTGTCCTATTGCGATTTTGTATTATTTTACTCCTATACCTATACACTCCCCTTATAATTGTACCCTATTAATACTATCCTACCTTATTTATACTAAATAATAAAAACTTTAATTTAAACGTAAGTTGCTGTCGGTGCGAGGTGAGTATCCTCCTCCTTTGTGCCTGAGGTTCTTTTCGGGCACTTCTTTATCACGTCCCGGCCAGGCGGAAGAAGCGCTCTAGTCCAAGCCTAAGTCACAAGACACCGAGCATTATTTGCCGGTGTTTTACAACTGAGGTTTTTTCAAGCACTTCTTTATCACGCGCCAGACAGGCGGAAGAACCACCCTAATCTTAACCTCTGCAACAAGCCGTCAGATATCATCTCGCCATGACATCTACGCTCCATGTATCGCCTTAAACTACTGCTATCACACATCTGCTATTTATGGGCTTACATCTATTTAAATTCCTAAGCTCTAATCTCTAATGGCTGATGGTCCCTCTGCATTTCACCCTCTCTATGCTTTGTGCGGAGGACATCTTCAATGTATCCTTGTATCGTTCTCCACCTGTCCTCCGTCAAAAGCATGTTGCCCACTATATTTTCGGCCGTCAGGCTACCGACCTCGGCTTCAATCTCTTCTCTTCGCTGCGCCCATCGTTCACAGTAAAACAGCGTGTGCTCTGCGTCGTCTTTTTCCACCCCGCAGTACTGGCATTCTGGTGAATCAGCCCTGCCCATGTTATGTAGGTATGATCTAAAACACCCATGACCGCTGAGGAACTGCGTCATGTAGTACGACACTTCTCCATGCGCGCGTCCCACCCATGGTTCAATCTGCGGGATAAGTCGGGCCGTCCATCTGCCTCTAGACTCCGTGCTCCATAAGTCTTGCCATTTTCTCAAGGTGTGGGCTCTCTCTTCTGTACTTGCCAGGGCTCTTCCCACCTCGCTTTTCCTTCTATAGATCGCCTTTCGCTCTAATGCTAGTAGACCTACGGGTATGACTCCAGCAATGACAAGGACTGCCGGCTCAGAGACTGTGCGGTAAGCACAAGTTACTCTAAGAGCCCCCCTCCTTTGTACGGAGGCCAGGCGCTTCCTGTAGCGCTCGATTTTCATTTTGGCGCCCCATATCTCAGCGCCGTATAGAAGTATGGACTGCACGGTGCTCATCAATAGTCGCCGTTTCGCCGGCATTGGCCCATGGGTGTTAGCCATTATCCTGCTCAAATATGTTGTTATTAACGCCGCCTTGTCTGCCGTCCGCCGAATGTGTTCTCCGAAAGTGAGCTTAGTGTCCATTGTCACCCCCAGATACTTAGCGGCAGGCTTTGTCTGCATATGCTCATCTCCCACTACAATGGGCAGAGCCTTCTCGATCCTCCTTTTCGTGAGGATTACGATTTCCGTCTTGGCTGCAGCTAACAAAAGTCCATGCTCGCTCATCCAGCTGTTCACCCTCCGCATGACTTGGTTGAGTTTAAGTTGCGCCAACTCGTAGGTGCGCGCAGCAATCAACGCTACGACATCGTCCGCGTAGCCAACCAAGCGCGTCTCTTCTGGCATCTCTAGTCGCAAGAGGCTATCGTAGGAAATATTCCACAGATCCGGGCCGAGAATAGACCCTTGCGCCGCCCCCGCTGTTATAGTCTTTCTGCGGATGCCTTCCACAGTCTCATACTCCAGCGCTCGATCACTCAGATAGTCCTTCATCATACGGAGTAGGTATCCCGGCACTTGGAAAGTTTTCTCCAACGCATCGAGAATGTCGCACCACCTTGCCGAGTTGAATGCATTCTTAACATCTAGTGTCACTAATAAGACCATTCGGCGTGAATGGTGATTACCCCTCTCAGCTCTATGAACCGCTTCAACGACCTCATTTATCGCATCAATAGTGCACCGTCCCCGGCGGAAGCCATATTGACGTTCGCATAGGTCCCCTGCTGTCCGGATTGCCGATAATAGACGGGGCTGCAGCAGTTTTTCAAGCACTTTACCCGCGGTGTCTAGCATGCATAGTGGGCGGTACGATGATGGTGCCAGTACATCTCCTTTGCCCTTGTTAATCAGCACAAGTCTTCCTATCTTCCAGGGGGAATAAAACAGCCCTGCCTTCAAACACGTGTTGTACATTCCCAGCAGGATTTCGGGGCACGCCCCGAGCGCCTTCTTTAGCGCTTCGCTGGGAATTCCGTCTGGTCCTGGGGCTTTCCCGTTGCGGAGGGAATTTATTGCTACCATCAGCTCCTCCTCGGTAAACAAAGGTATGTTTCCGACGTCTTCCACTTCTCTCTCTCTGATTGGGTGCGTCGGGAAGAGCGCGTTCACGATATGGGCCATGACTTCTGCCTCCATGGTGGGTCTTGGTGCCATCGCTCCCAGTTTCTTAGTCACAATCTTGTACCCAAGTCCCCAGGGGTCCGCATTTACTTCCTCCGCCAGCATCCGCCATTGTGCTACCTTGCTGCGCCTTATGGTGGATCGTAGCACCTTCTTAGCGGTTTTGTACTCAAAGGAGAGGGCACTTGCCTCCACCCGGTTCTTGGCCCTTTGCGCTTTCCGTCTCACGCGCAGGCAAGTTCTCCGTAGTTCAGCTATTTCGGTCGTCCACCAGTACACGGGGCGTTTGCTATGCCTGGGTCTCCTGCGTGGCATCGCCGCTTCGCATGCCCTATGAAGAAGGTTCATGGAATCCTTAACGGCTTTCTCCGCCAGCGACCTGTCCTCTGTCGTATGTGGATGTTTCACACTGGCCAGGCCCGCGAGGAGTACTGTTTTGAACTTATCTTCGTCAAAGCTTTGCACGTTCCACAGTCTTTTACCACTCAGCCCGGCCGTCGGTGCTACATGGCCATCATCAACTCTGAACGTGATATATTGATGGTCACTTCCTGTGTATTCCTCGAGCACTCTCCATTCTTTTACTGCTGCTGCCATTCCCTCTGAAGCAAGTGAAATATCAGGAATGGTTCCTCTATATCCGGGGCGGCGAAAAGTTGGAGTGTTACCGACATTCAATATGGCGAGACCTGTTCGGGCAACCATTTCCAATAGATATCTGCCCCGCGAATCGGTCTCGGGCATGCCCCACTCTACGCCTCTTGCGTTGAAATCACCCGCAACCAGCACTCTTCCTCCCGTTTGGCGGATTTTGTCCTCAAGGGCGTCCACTTTGTCCCTGTAGTATCGAATAGGTTCGTTCGGGGTAAAATAGCAACTGAAATAGGTTACTCCAGAGCTCTTTACCCAAACGTAACCCCGGCCGCTCCCATGCGCTGCCACCCGCACCTTGGTTGGTTCTCTTACCCATATTGCAGCCGTCCCAAGCTCATCCAGGTACCAACCTGGAGAGTGGTAGTTCTTATATTGCTCGCTTATGAGTAGAAGGTCCACCTTTTTCTCGTTTCCTATTTGGTGCAGCAAATTATTCGCTGTTAAACTCCGATGCATATTAGCTTGTAAGATACGGATCATCTCATAAGCTTTTTGCTTTTTTCTAGGGCATCTGCGAATACCCTACACCGTTTTGACCCAGGCGCGTGGTCGAGCCCTTCCGGACCTTTGCCTGTTTCTTCACATATTGTACAGTGATCCGGAGCTGAGCACTGCTTGGCCTTGTGCTCCGCTTTCATGCACTTGAAGCATAGGCGACTCCTTTCTGGCCCTTTACAAGTGCTGGCGTAATGCCCGTAGCTGAGACAACGGAAGCACCGTGGAACGTTACATTTTTGTTGGACCCTGCAGCTCACCCAGCCAATTTTGATATGCTGGGCCTTCAGGAGTTGGCTTGCCCCCTTCGTGTTGAGCGTGACCGTGGCCTTTTTCTGCCCCCTGCTGTTACTGTTTGAGATGGAGACGGTAGGGTTTTCAGCGAGCCCGCTTGTAGCTCTTATAACCGCCGCCAGCACCTCCTCTTCTGTAGTGAGATCGTCTAGGTCCCTGATCTCCACAGATTCCTTGGGCTCGAGACTGCGTACCGTGGCGCCGTCTCCTAGCGAGCGCTTCAGGGCATCACTAAATGCCGCTTTATCGCCCATCTCCTTTCCTAGTTCCACCAGCAGTTCCCCGGAACGGGTTCGGCGAATGGATCTTACATCCGTGTTGGTTTCTGCAGGATTAACTTTTGCCCGGATCATGCCTAGGACCTCTGCGTAAGATTTCCCTTGCAGCGGTTTTATCACGAAGGCTTCTCTTCGAGGCCTGCGTTTCTTCTCCTTATTTTTTTGCCTCTGGTGGACAGACGTCTCTTGCCCGGGGCAGGGGACATCTGGCTCTTTTTGTTTATTTCTGAAGGCCTTGGTTCTGCCTTTCTTCGTATGAACTTGCCATTCTTCCTCCTCCGGCACTCCTTCACATAGCTTTTTCCCCGCTTCTTGCTCGATCGGGCTCGTAGCAGCCCTCTTGCTAGCGATGGGTGTTTGTGCGCCTAAGTTCTGTGTCCGCGTTGCCAATTTTTGGTCCTGCAACTCGGCTTTTCGCCAAGACTTCCGACAGGTCTCGATAATATCTATCAATTCAGTCATTTCATCGGCCCTGTCTTGGACAGTCTTTGAGATATTTTTCTGTTTTTTAATTGCTGCTTTGATGTCTCGCAGTGCACTTTTGCATTTTGCAAGTGCCGCATCCTCCTCCTTTTTCATTCGTTCGATGAAGTTGTGTCGCGGTGATCCTCCTCTTTCCTCCTGTCTGCTACTTTGGATCGATTCATTAGCGTTTTCCGCTTCTTGGGCGTCTGCGTTTGCTGGTACATACCCGTTTGTCGGGCTGGGCAGACCACCCGTTGGTGCACAGGCCACTTTGTCTGGTGGCGTGCGCATCAACGAACTGCTTGGTTTAGGTGTATCTTTGCTTGGTGGTGTCCTTGCCACCTTCGCGCTTCGGCTAAAGGCTCCTGGAAGGATTCTTTCATCTGTCCTTCCGTTATACAGTTCATCATTGTGCAGCGCATTAATGCCTTCTTGGGCCTCTACACTTGCCTTTCTCTCTCTGTTTTGCGTATTGTTTGTGTTTTTCCCAATAGTATCCATCATTGTTGATCACCAGCGCATCGTGTGCAGGGGAGCGGGCCGTAATAGTCAGGAACGGGTATACCCTCGGGGACATAAGCCCCTACCCCAGTCCTCTGAGGCCTGACCTACGCTTAACAAGTCCCGGAATACACGGACGGACCTGCGCTCGCTCGGAGCAATGCAGACTTCTACTTCTGCATCCAATGCACACTCCCTGACCAGGGACCGAAGGGGCTGGCTCCTGATACACGTCACGGCTACCACCTCAGCTGAATTAACAGCAGCCCTTCCACACCGCCGGCGGGACACCAGCGACATCTCCGGGCACTCCCAGTGTGCCGCAACGTGTACCGGTCGCAAACATTATGGCAGCCGCACCTGACATGGTGACAGACGCTGACCAGCGCACCGCCCACCTTGGGAACAGACGTGCGTTGGATTTTTTCGCCTAATCTCCGTTTTGGTCCGCGAGTGGAAAGTACCTGCTCTGCATATCTACAGAGCGTTCCCCTATCCGCCACCTGGGGACGCGTCCGATGGGGGACGGAAAACCCCACACGGAATAATAATAATAATAATAATAATAATAATAATAATAATAATAATAATAATAATAATAATAATAATAATAATAATAATAATAATAATAATAATAATAATAATAATAATAATAATAATAATAATAATAATAATAATAATAATAATAATAATAATAATAATAATAATAATAATAATAATAATAATAATAATAATAATAATAATAATAATAATAATAATAATAATAATAATAATAATAATAATAATAATAATAATAATAATAATAATAATAATAATAATAATAATAATAATAATAATAATAATAATAATAATAATAATAATAATAATAATAATAATAATAATAATAATAATAATAATAATAATAATAATAATAATAATAATAATAATAATAATAATAATAATAATAATAATAATAATAATAATAATAATAATAATAATAATAATAATAATAATAATAATAATAATAATAATAATAATAATAATAATAATAATAATAATAATAATAATAATAATAATAATAATAATAATAATAATAATAATAATAATAATAATAATAATAATAATAATAATAATAATAATAATAATAATAATAATAATAATAATAATAATAATAATAATAATAATAATAATAATAATAATAATAATAATAATAATAATAATAATAATAATAATAATAATAATAATAATAATAATAATAATAATAATAATAATAATAATAATAATAATAATAATAATAATAATAATAATAATAATAATAATAATAATAATAATAATAATAATAATAATAATAATAATAATAATAATAATAATAATAATAATAATAATAATAATAATAATAATAATAATAATAATAATAATAATAATAATAATAATAATAATAATAATAATAATAATAATAATAATAATAATAATAATAATAATAATAATAATAATAATAATAATAATAATAATAATAATAATAATAATAATAATAATAATAATAATAATAATAATAATAATAATAATAATAATAATAATAATAATAATAATAATAATAATAATAATAATAATAATAATAATAATAATAATAATAATAATAATAATAATAATAATAATAATAATAATAATAATAATAATAATAATAATAATAATAATAATAATAATAATAATAATAATAATAATAATAATAATAATAATAATAATAATAATAATAATAATAATAATAATAATAATAATAATAATAATAATAATAATAATAATAATAATAATAATAATAATAATAATAATAATAATAATAATAATAATAATAATAATAATAATAATAATAATAATAATAATAATAATAATAATAATAATAATAATAATAATAATAATAATAATAATAATAATAATAATAATAATAATAATAATAATAATAATAATAATAATAATAATAATAATAATAATAATAATAATAATAATAATAATAATAATAATAATAATAATAATAATAATAATAATAATAATAATAATAATAATAATAATAATAATAATAATAATAATAATAATAATAATAATAATAATAATAATAATAATAATAATAATAATAATAATAATAATAATAATAATAATAATAATAATAATAATAATAATAATAATAATAATAATAATAATAATAATAATAATAATAATAATAATAATAATAATAATAATAATAATAATAATAATAATAATAATAATAATAATAATAATAATAATAATAATAATAATAATAATAATAATAATAATAATAATAATAATAATAATAATAATAATAATAATAATAATAATAATAATAATAATAATAATAATAATAATAATAATAATAATAATAATAATAATAATAATAATAATAATAATAATAATAATAATAATAATAATAATAATAATAATAATAATAATAATAATAATAATAATAATAATAATAATAATAATAATAATAATAATAATAATAATAATAATAATAATAATAATAATAATAATAATAATAATAATAATAATAATAATAATAATAATAATAATAATAATAATAATAATAATAATAATAATAATAATAATAATAATAATAATAATAATAATAATAATAATAATAATAATAATAATAATAATAATAATAATAATAATAATAATAATAATAATAATAATAATAATAATAATAATAATAATAATAATAATAATAATAATAATAATAATAATAATAATAATAATAATAATAATAATAATAATAATAATAATAATAATAATAATAATAATAATAATAATAATAATAATAATAATAATAATAATAATAATAATAATAATAATAATAATAATAATAATAATAATAATAATAATAATAATAATAATAATAATAATAATAATAATAATAATAATAATAATAATAATAATAATAATAATAATAATAATAATAATAATAATAATAATAATAATAATAATAATAATAATAATAATAATAATAATAATAATAATAATAATAATAATAATAATAATAATAATAATAATAATAATAATAATAATAATAATAATAATAATAATAATAATAATAATAATAATAATAATAATAATAATAATAATAATAATAATAATAATAATAATAATAATAATAATAATAATAATAATAATAATAATAATAATAATAATAATAATAATAATAATAATAATAATAATAATAATAATAATAATAATAATAATAATAATAATAATAATAATAATAATAATAATAATAATAATAATAATAATAATAATAATAATAATAATAATAATAATAATAATAATAATAATAATAATAATAATAATAATAATAATAATAATAATAATAATAATAATAATAATAATAATAATAATAATAATAATAATAATAATAATAATAATAATAATAATAATAATAATAATAATAATAATAATAATAATAATAATAATAATAATAATAATAATAATAATAATAATAATAATAATAATAATAATAATAATAATAATAATAATAATAATAATAATAATAATAATAATAATAATAATAATAATAATAATAATAATAATAATAATAATAATAATAATAATAATAATAATAATAATAATAATAATAATAATAATAATAATAATAATAATAATAATAATAATAATAATAATAATAATAATAATAATAATAATAATAATAATAATAATAATAATAATAATAATAATAATAATAATAATAATAATAATAATAATAATAATAATAATAATAATAATAATAATAATAATAATAATAATAATAATAATAATAATAATAATAATAATAATAATAATAATAATAATAATAATAATAATAATAATAATAATAATAATAATAATAATAATAATAATAATAATAATAATAATAATAATAATAATAATAATAATAATAATAATAATAATAATAATAATAATAATAATAATAATAATAATAATAATAATAATAATAATAATAATAATAATAATAATAATAATAATAATAATAATAATAATAATAATAATAATAATAATAATAATAATAATAATAATAATAATAATAATAATAATAATAATAATAATAATAATAATAATAATAATAATAATAATAATAATAATAATAATAATAATAATAATAATAATAATAATAATAATAATAATAATAATAATAATAATAATAATAATAATAATAATAATAATAATAATAATAATAATAATAATAATAATAATAATAATAATAATAATAATAATAATAATAATAATAATAATAATAATAATAATAATAATAATAATAATAATAATAATAATAATAATAATAATAATAATAATAATAATAATAATAATAATAATAATAATAATAATAATAATAATAATAATAATAATAATAATAATAATAATAATAATAATAATAATAATAATAATAATAATAATAATAATAATAATAATAATAATAATAATAATAATAATAATAATAATAATAATAATAATAATAATAATAATAATAATAATAATAATAATAATAATAATAATAATAATAATAATAATAATAATAATAATAATAATAATAATAATAATAATAATAATAATAATAATAATAATAATAATAATAATAATAATAATTTTTTTTTTTTTTTTTTTTTTTTTTACGAGGGAGGGGAAATCCGTTTACGGACGTTGTGTCGGACTCCTATGCGACTACCGACTAAAACCCCTCCCTCGGACTCCAAGGACACCAACCCGGAACCGTTTACCACATTACTTCAGGTTGGGCCTTGCCCTGAGACCCCTTTTTTTGTGGGTCTTTCCACCGTTGTTTGTTAAATCTATTGTTAATTTTTTTGTGGGTCTTTCCACCGTTGTTTGTTAAATTTATTGTTAAATCTATGCTACTTATGTTCTATTATATGTCATTCAACTATTCACCTATTACTCTTTGTCCTATTGCGATTGTGTATTATTTTACTCCTATACCTATACACTCCCCTTATAATTGTACCCTATTAATACTATCCTACCTTATTTATACTAAATAATAAAAACTTTAATTTAAACGTAAGTTGCTGTCGGTGCGAGGTGAGTATCCTCCTCCTTTGTGCCTGAGGTTCTTTTCGGGCACTTCTTTATCACGTCCCGGCCAGGCGGAAGAAGCGCTCTAGTCTAAGCCTAAGTCACAAGACACCGAGCATTATTTGCCGGTGTTTTACAACTGAGGTTTTTTCAAGCACTTCTTTATCACGCGCCAGACAGGCGGAAGAACCACCCTAATCTTAACCTCTGCAACAAGCCGTCAGATATCATCTCGCCATGACATCTACACTCCATGTATCGCCTTAAACTACTGCTACCACACATCTGCTATTTATGGGCTTACATCTATTGAAATTCCTAAGCTCTAACCTCTAATGGCTGATGGTCCCTCTGCATTTCACCCTCTCTGTGCTTTGTGCGGAGGACATCTTCAATGTATCCTTGTATCATTCTCCACCTGTCCTCCGTCATAAGCATGTGGCCCACTATATTTTCGGCCGTCAGTCTACCGACCTCGGCTTCGATCCCTTCTCTTCGCTGCGCCCATCGTTCACAGTAAAACAGCGTGTGCTCTGCGTCGTCTTTTTCCACCCCGCAGTACTGGCATTCTGGTGAATCAGCCCTGCCCATGTTATGTAGGTATGATCTAAAACACCCATGACCGCTGAGGAACTGCGTCATGTAGTACGACACTTCTCCATGCGCGCGTCCCACCCATGGTTCAATCTGCGGGATAAGTCGGGCCGTCCATCTGCCTCTAGACTCCGTGCTCCATAAGTCTTGCCATTTTCTCAAGGTGTGGGCTCTCTCTTCTGTACTTGCCCGGGCTCTTCCCACCTCGCTTTTCCTTCTATAGATCGCCTTTCGCTCTAATGCTAGTAGACCTACGGGTATGACTCCAGCAATGACAAGGACTGCCGGCTCAGAGACTGTGCGGTAAGCACAAGTTACTCTAAGAGCCCCCCTCCTTTGTACGGAGGCCAGGCGCTTCCTGTAGCGTTCGATTTTCATTCTGGCGCCCCATATCTCAGCGCCGTATAGAAGTATGGACTGCACCGTGCTCATCAATAGTCGCCGTTTCGCCGGCATTGGCCCATGGGTGTTAGCCATTATCCTGCTCAAATATGTTGTTATTAACGCCGCCTTGTCTGCCGTCCGCCGAATGTGTTCTCCGAAGGTGAGCTTAGTGTCCATTGTCACCCCCAGATACTTAGCGGCAGGCTTTGTCTGCATATGCTCATCTCCCACTACAATGGGCAGAGCCTTCTCGATCCTCCTTTTCGTGAGGATTACGATTTCCGTCTTGGCTGCAGCTAACGAAAGTCCATGCTCGCTCATCCAGCTGTTCACCCTCCGCATGACTTGGTTGAGTTTAAGTTGCGCCAACTCGTAGGTGCGCGCAGCAATCAACGCTACGACATCGTCCGCGTAGCCAACCAAGCGCGTCTCTTCTGGCATCTCTAGTCGCAAGAGGCTATCGTAGGAAATATTCCACAGATCCGGGCCGAGAATAGACCCTTGCGCCGCCCCCGCTGTTATAGTCTTTCTGCGGATGCCTTCCACAGTCTCATACTCCAGCGCTCGATCACTCAGATAGTCCTTCATCATACGGAGTAGGTATCCCGGCACTTGGAAAGTTTTCTCCAACGCATCGAGAATGTCGCACCACCTTGCCGAGTTGAATGCATTCTTAACATCTAGTGTCACTAATAAGACCATTCGGCGTGAATGGTGATTACCCCTCTCAGCTCTATGAACCGCTTCAACGACCTCATTTATCGCATCAATAGTGCACCGTCCCCGGCGGAAGCCATATTGACGTTCGCATAGGTCCCCTGCTGTCCGGATTGCCGATAATAGACGGGGCTGCAGCAGTTTTTCAAGGACTTTACCCGCGGTGTCTAGCATGCATAGTGGGCGGTACGATGATGGTGCCAGTACATCTCCTTTGCCCTTGTTAATCAGCACAAGTCTTCCTATCTTCCAGGGGGAATAAAACAGTCCTGCCTTCAAACACGTGTTGTACATTCCCAGCAGGATTTCGGGGCACGCCCGAGCGCCTTCTTTAGCGCTTCGCTGGGAATTCCGTCTGGTCCTGGGGCTTTCCCGTTGCGGAGGGAATTTATTGCTACCATCAGCTCCTCCTCGGTAAACAAAGGTATGTTTCCGACGTCTTCCACTTCTCTCTCTCTGATTGGGTGCGTCGGGAAGAGCGCGTTCACGATATGGGCCATGACTTCTGCCTCCATGGTGGGTCTTGGTGCCATCGCTCCCAGTTTCTTAGTCACAATCTTGTACCCAAGTCCCCAGGGGTCCGCATTTACTTCCTCCGCCAGCCTCCGCCATTGTGCTACCTTGCTGCGCCTTATGGTGGATCGTAGCACCTTTTTAGCGGTTTTGTACTCGAGGGAGAGGGCACTTGCCTCCCCCCGGTTCTTGGCCCTTTGCGCTTTCCGTCTCACGCGCAGGCAAGTTCTCCGTAGTTCAGCTATTTCGGTCGTCCACCAGTACACGGGGCGTTTGCTATGCCTGGGTCTCCTGCGTGGCATCGCCGCTTCGCATGCCCTATGAAGAAGGTTCATGGAATCCTTAACGGCTTTCTCCGCCAGCGACCTGTCCTCTGTCGTATGTGGATGTTTCACACTGGCCAGGCCCGCGAGGAGTACTGTTTTGAACTTATCTTCATCAAAGCTTCGCACATTCCACAGTCTTTTACCACTCAGCCCGGCCGTCGGTGCTACATGGCCATCATAAACTCTGAACGTGATGTATTGGTGGTCACTTCCTGTGTATTCCTCGAGCACTCTCCATTCTTTTACTGCTGCTACCATTCCCTCTGAAGCAAGTGAGATATCAGGAATGGTTCCTCTATATCCGGGACGGCGAAAAGTTGGAGTGTTACCGATATTCAATATGGCGAGACCTGTTTGGGCAACCATTTCCAATAGATATCTGCCCCGCGAATCGGTCTCGGGCATGCCCCACTCTACGCCTCTTGCGTTGAAATCACCCGCAATAATAATAATAATAATAATAATAATAATAATAGTAATAATAATAATAATAATAATAATAATAATAATAATAATAATAATAATAATAATAATAATAATAATAATAATAATAATAATAATAATAATAATAATAATAATAATAATAATAATAATAATAATAATAATAATAATAATAATAATAATAATAATAATAATAATAATAATAATAATTTTTTTTTTTTTTTTTTTTTTTTTTTTTTTGGGAGTTGTGTAAAAATCCTTTATGGACACCCAGAGCTTGTTTCGCACGCTCATGGGTAGTGTGGGAATCCCTGCTAGCAGTATACCCACTAAAAGCACAAACCCGTCCTAGACTTTTGCCAATCCCGGGACCGTTTTCACATTACTTCGGAATTGTGTCTAGATCTCCTTCGTTATTACCTTTGAGGTACTTCTCTCGTTGTATTTTCCTCTCTTTACGTTCATCGTTGCGTCGTTGTTTCTTCAGTTTTCTTTGTCCTCAGTACTTCTTCTATGTATCTGGCAATTTTATCCCAGGAGTCCTTCTTTTGTATCATAGTGTCTATTACTGTGTCTGGGGTGATGTTTCCTACTGCTTGCGTCAAATTTTCCCTCAGTTGTGTCCATCTTTGAGGTACTTCTCTCGTTGTATTTTCCTCTCTTTACGTTCATCGTTGCGTCGTTGTTTCTTCAGTTTTCTTTGTCCTCAGTACTTCTTCTATGTATCTGGCAATTTTATCCCAGGAGTCCTTCTTTTGTATCATAGTGTCTATTACTGTGTCTGGGGTGATGTTTCCTACTGCTTGCGTCAAATTTTCCCTCAGTTGTGTCCATCTTTGAGGTACTTCTCTCGTTGTATTTTCCTCTCTTTACGTTCATCGTTGCGTCGTTGTTTCTTCAGTTTTCTTTGTCCTCAGTACTTCTTCTATGTATCTGGCAATTTTATCCCAGGAGTCCTTCTTTTGTATCATAGTGTCTATTACTGTGTCTGGGGTGATGTTTCCTACTGCTTGCGTCAAATTTTCCCTCAGTTGTGTCCATCTATCGCAAACGAAGAAAGTATGTTCAGCGTCGTCCAGTTTGTTAGCGCAGTACTTGCATTCTGGTCTGTCTGTTTTATTCATTTGGTAGAGGTATTTTCGGAAGTGGCCGTGTCCCGTTAAGAATTGTGTCAAGTAATACGATACCTCTCCATGAGTCCGGCTTATCCACGGTTTTATGTGCGGAATTAGACGTGCTGTCCATCTACCTGTCGTGCTTCTTTCCCAGCTTTCTTGCCAGCGAGCAATAGTGTCGATTCGCATTTGATTAAGGACCTCTGATGTCCTTTCGTCATGTTTTTTCATATATATACGCCTCTTTTCCTGGGCGAGTAGGTGTATTGGGATTACTCCTGCAACAACTAGAGCTGCCGACTCTGATACCGTTCTGTATGAACAGCTTATTCGGAGGGCTCCTCTCCTTTGGACGGCCCCCAGACGTTTCCTATAGCAATCTTTCAAGAGCGATTCGGCCCATATCTCCGCCCCATAGAGCATGATAGATTGTGCTACGTTCATTAATACCCGCCTTTTATTCGGTGAAGGTCCATTAACATTGCTCATGAGGCGGCTTAGATATTGTGTCACTTTTGTTGCTTTTTGTGCCACCCTTAGTATGTGTTGTCCGAACGTGAGTTTTGTGTCCAGTGTTATTCCCAAGTATTTAATCGCTGGACTAGTTAGAATTTCGTCTGTGGATACTACTATTGGGATAATCGTGGGAATTCTTTTCCTGGTGATCATCAATATCTCGGTTTTGTTTGCTGCTACCTCCAATCCATGGTCGCTCATCCATCCCGTCACTCTTCTCAGCACTTGGTTAAGCTTCCACCTGAGCTTGCTCTGCATTACGAGCCAGTATAATAGCCACTAGATCGTCCGCATATGCTACCAGGTGAGCATCCTCTGGAAGATGCATTTTTAGTATACCATCGTAAACGATGTTCCAGAGGTCTGGGCCTAAGATCGAGCCTTGTGCAGCTCCAGCGGTGACCTCGCGACGGCACTCGCCTTCGGATGTGTCGTAGACAAGTATCCGATCCCTCAGGTAATCCTGCATTATTCTAAGTAAATACGCCGGTATCTTGAACGTTGATTTTAGCTCGGCCAGTACGTCTTCCCACTTGACTGAATTGAAGGCATTTCGGACATCCAGGGTCGCCACTACCGCTATTTTTCGGGAATGATGATTCCCTGTTCGAGTTTCATCTACATAACGTAGGACCGTCTGTACTGCGTCAATTGTTGATCTGCCTTTTCTGAATCCGTATTGGTTTCCTGATAAACCTCCCTTTGATTGGATGGCCGATTGCAGGCGTGGCTGGAGCAGTTTCTCCATGAGCTTTCCAGCCATGTCCAGCATACATAGCGGGCGGTAGTTCGAAGGTGAGCTAGGTTGTCCTTTTCCTTTGTCAAGTAAAATGAGACGTTGTATTTTCCATCTTTTGTCAAACGTACCTTCTGCTAGACATGCGTTGTACATGTTCAACAGGAGGGAAGGGCATCTTTGTACTGCGATTTTAAGTATTTCGGCAGGTATGCCATCTGGACCGGGGGCCTTGTTAGGTTTGAGTGATGCGGCTGCTGTCTCTAGTTCACTTGCACTGAAAAGTGGTATTTCGTTCTCTGGTACGTCTTCAATTGTATCGCGTGTTCTCACTGGATGGGATGGAAATAATGCATCTACTATATTCGAGATGATATTGGGATTCTTACAGCTACCACTTGTTTGCGTCTTTAGCTTTTTCATGACAATTTCGTACCCCAGACCCCATGGGTCGTTGTCGACGTCCTTGATCAACGCTTTCCAGCACTGCGATTTACTTCGCTTTATGGCCTGTCGGAGTTGTTTCTTAGCGTCCTTGTGTTCGGCAGATCTGGAGGATGTCTCGGGCTTCGATTTGACTCTTTGCGCTAGTCGTCGTTTTTTTAGGCATACTTTCCGTAGCTCAGCTATTTCGTCATTCCACCAGTAGGCCGCTTTTCTTTCATTCCGGGGTGATCCGTTACGGGGCATTGAGGCATTGCAAGCGTCATGTAACAGACGCATAGTTGCGTCAACAACTTGTCCCGCGTCTCTCAGTGTCATTTGCGATAAATTTTCTTCGGCTCTGTAGAGTTCCCTGAGTAACACCGTTTGGTTAAGTTTCCTAACATTCCATCTTTTTTGTCTTTTGTTTTCCCTTACGGGTTGTCTTTCTTGGCTCTTCGTTTTGACTTCCATCACGATGTACTGGTGATCGCTGCCGGTGTAGTCCTCAATCACCTTCCAATTTGCCAAGAGATGTCCTACATGCTCGGTCGTTAAAGTGATGTCCGGGATTGTTTCCGTGTAGCCTGGGCGCCTGAAGGTTGAGACGGAGCCTATGTTCTGCACCGTGAGGCAAAGTCTGGCTGCCATTTGAAGGATATATTTACCCCTGCTGTCGGTCGTTGGTGATCCCCATGCGGTTGATTTAGCATTAAAGTCTCCAGCCACAATGATATCTTTGTCTAGTTCTCGGAGGGTGTCTTCAAGATAGTCAATTTTTTCACGAAAACTTGCCATGCTTTCATTTGGGGTGAGGTAGCAGCTAACGATGGTAAGTCGTGAGAATTTTACCCATACAAAACCGTTGTGGCTTCCATGCTCTATTATTGGATATTTAACGATGTCCGGGATCCATATTGCTGCGGTGTTTAATTTGTCTGGGAACCATCCATAAGTGTCCTTGTTTTTATACTGCTCGCTTATGATCACCGCTGAAGCTGCGTATTCCAGTGTGAGCTGAGTCAGTAGTTGATCGGCGGTTTTGCTTCTGTTCAAATTACCCTGGAGAATTTTCATCATCGTTTGTATTCTCTTGCATTTTCTAGGGCTATTTTATATGCCTGGCACCTTCCGGACCCCATTATGTGAGTCAACTGTGCTCCTTCATCTTTCAGGTCAGCACACAGTACGCATTTAAGTGGTGCGTTTAAGCAATTTCGCGCCTTGTGGTCTGTTTTTCCACATTTATAACACATGTTACTGCGGTCCGGCCCATCGCAATTTCTTGATATGTGCCCATATCCAAGGCACCTAAAGCATCTGGTAACAGTGAGTCGCCTCCTGATGCGGCAGACCACCCAACCAATTTTCATTTTTCCTGTAGCTAGGAGCTTGTCTGCGTGTTCATTGTTAAGTTCCACAAGTGCCATTTTCTGTCCCCTAGTGTTTGGACCTAGTACCGCTATTTTCCAAGGTTGCTCTAGTGTCTTGGCTTTGGGTGTCTCGGATAGTTTTTCCGCGTCATGTGCTCCAACTTCTCGCCGTGGGTCGGTTGACTTGAGGATTGTGTACAGGCTTTCCTCTATATCCTCCTTCTCAGCACATGCGTCCAGGTCACGGATTTCTATAGTTGTTCTCGTGCCTATCTCTCGTACGCTGCCTGATTCTCCGATTGCGTCCTTCACGGCCATGCCAAATTGTGCCACGTTCTTCGAATTTTTGTCCAGTACCAGCAATACTTCGCCAGCTCTAGTCTTACGTATAGTCCGCACTTTTGTCTCTGTCACTTCTGGGTCCACCGTTTTTTTCATTGCAGATAATACGTCCGCGTATGATTTGTTCTCTGCAGGCCTGATCAAGATAATCTCTGGCGCCTTCTCGGATTTGGGCCTTGTACGGTGTCTTGTGGGTGGGTTGTTATCATCGGATACCGAACTCGTCCCGTTTCGTGCCTTGGGTTTATCGTTGGTGGGTCTGCGTCTTTTTCCAGAAACTTGCCACTCCTCTTTCTCGGGTTCGGGTCCCCTTTCGCGGGCCCTTTTTTCCGCATCCTGGTTAATTGGGCTTGTCGCCGCCCTCTTGCTTGTGTTTGGTGTTTCGACTTCCGAGTGCCCATTTCGTATGGCAGCCGTTTTGATCTCCTTCTCCGCCTTTTGCCACGATTTGCGGCAGGTTGTGATAACTTCGAAAAGTTCCGACATTTCGTCCACACTGTCTTGAACAGTCTTGGATATATTCCTTTGCTTTTTGATTGCCATTTTTATCTCCCGGAGTGCTTTTCTGCATTTAGTGAGTGC